>JAVQJL010031417.1:0-48408 GCA_036024295.1 Nannoperca obscura | reverse complement strand
TTTCTATTCATTTCACAACGTATGGTGGTGAATAAGTGTGACTTTTCATGGAAAACACAAAATTGTTTGGGTGACCCCAAACTTTTGAACGGTAGTGTATATATATATATATATAAATTGATATTCTCAATTTACAATTATATATAATTGTAAATTGAGAATATCAATCAGACAAAACTAGACACACGGAAAATCATGATGGATGGATCAGATCACTTTGGAAACCAAAAGAATGAGCTACAAGAAGCTAAAATGCTGAGAGGAGCTGAAGAGTCCGGTGATAATTCTGTGGGTTCATCACTACAAGCAACGATTTACGCATATTTATTTAATCCATTGCACATATCAATAATAAAATCCTGATATGTTAAGATTTAGACTATTTAGACTATACCAGTTTGTTTGTTTTTATTATTTATATTTGTGTTAAACTTGCAGTGAATGTTTTCACTGCACCGCGTAAGGAGTCTTAGTGAATCACAGCATCACGTCACCTCCCTCATAATTGGGGTGTACCTCACGTGTCTGAATTACTGTTTTCCTTGCGGAGAGCAATGATTCCTGCTCACCTCAAACAGACTGGCAGTCAGCTCCTCCAGCTCCAGCTCCAGCTGATTCCTGACCTGCGACAGACGCTCGCACTCCTTGTCTTTTAGTTTCAGTTCCTGGGATGTGTAAGAGAAATGCCACAACCACATTTGACAAGGAAGGAAATTTGCATTGTCAACTCTTTTTTCTTTTTTTTTTTCTTCAGGTCACACAATGCTTTGCGAGTCAGCAAAAAGTCGGTTACAATACCCTCTTTGCAGCGTCCAGCTGTTCCGTGAGGATCTCCGAGCCCTTTTCTCTAATTTCTTTTTCTTTGATCTCCAGCGAAGAGCTACGAAGCCGGGAGAGGCCACCATGGTCTCGGCCTGAGGTGGGCCCAGCCTGGCCTCTGCCCTCCACTCTGGACTCTGGCACTGGATCCAGATCTACCAACCTTCAAACAAAAAAATCATCAGTATTGTTAGTGAGAGGAGATAAAGATTTCACGTCTGGGTTGCTCTCATTTTAGTACAAAACATTAAATTGAAACATTCATGTTTAATATTGTACATTGTCCCTTACAAGTAAAAACATTGTAGGTTGAGTTTTTCATGTTGCGTATTCACAAATAAGTAGACAGCAGCATGAAACCACTAAGTTATCTTTTTCATGAAGGACTGGATGATACGAGTTAAATACATATGATCATCGTAAAAAATCCAGTACTAATGTACACCAATATACAGTTTACAACTAATAAATCCTACCAACATTAATTAGAATCAGGTGTATTACCAAGTATTGCTGGGAATTAGGATGCAAAATCGGTTAAATACACAATGTAAATATTAACATAGCAACATTAAGCTTTACTGAAAAACAACACAGTTCATTAAAATGTTAAAATGTTTCCCACCTCAGTTTTTGTATCTGGCAACATCAAAATAATGCTCTTGATGATACAACACTGCACATTTGTTACAGCTAGTGAGTGAAATCACTTATTTTACAGACCCCTAATTTGACCCCGGACCAAAGTTTTAGACCCTCTGCTACATCATTAGCAATCCCGAACAGTTAACTGTCATTAAAAGGTTGTGTCGTTTCCATATAAAGTTGTAACATTCACGCTCAGGGCAACTAAGTTATCTACGAACATTGCAGAAGACTTTTAGCGAGCTAGTTGTCGTTAGCTAAATGTTATAACTTTTTAATACCGAGAGGTTTCCCCTCCCGCGAGTATCCGCCCTTACCCTGTCAGTGTCCAGGACAGCAGACGACCCTCTGTACCCTGTCTGTGTCTCTGTCTCCCCTCCAGTGTCCTCCAGTTGTTGTTGTTGTTGTTGTTGTTGAGAAATTAACAAATAATTGCTAATAATAGCTAACGTTAGCTAGTTTCAGTCAGTCTCAGCCGTTTTAAATCACAGCGGAGGAATGCGGACGCTGACGTAGACAACCGACGACAATAACAACGGCGGCCGCCTGAAAAAAACGATAAAGTTTCGGTGTAACAACGACTTAATTTACACTTTTACAGCCTTGTCCTTCGTGTTTTTTCCCCTCTCATCCCTTTGTTCTATATTCCCATGCAAGAAAAAAAAAACGACGAAAGTCTCCGCTCTGTTTCTGCCTCCTTCTCAGCGGTCACATGACAGCGCATCCACTCTCAACGCCCAGACCGAAACATCCTGTCCGGAGCCCGCAGAGCAGCGCGCGGCGCCGCATTCAAGCTAGCATCCGTGCAGCACGCGGGCTACAGTTAAAGTCCTCTTGGTATTTACTAACGCGTCGCCTCGTGTGGTTAGCTGGTTATCTACACGTGGGGGTGTATGTGAGGCAAAACTTAAAGCCCAAACATTCCTCACTAAACGTAAAACCATTTTTAAAATGATATCAACAGAGTATCATGGCCAGATTGACCCTGCTAGGGGCCCCCGGGGCAAAATGAGGTGCTGGGCCCCTGTCAAGCCTCCATGTTTCCCATATAAAATATATATATACAGTATATATATATTATTTTTAGGTCGACATATCAGATTTTTTTTTAATTATTTAATACATACAAAAATACATTATCAGTCAAACTGTTACGATCACACAAAGGGTTTCAACACAAATATTCATACTACAGTACAAATAACCTTCAGATACACAAACATCGGCAGTAAAAAAGCACATCATCTTTGTTGCCTATCACCCCCATCTCTCTCTCTTCCCTCATTTCCTGCCTGCTTTCTACTAATAAAGACATTAAAACCAAAACAAGTTCTGATTTGACCGAAAACATGCCTGAATGTGTGCTCTGTGTCTGTGAACATGCTGCTGGTGTCACTCGAGGCTCCTCCTTTACTACGTTTGTCTGATGGGGGATAAGACGTCACACGCAAAACATGCCCTAACACAATTTTACATGCTAGCGACTAAATAGACTTTTGTTGTGTATGTAGTCACCTGACTTGACCATCAGGCTACTACTTTACTGTGATGGTCACAGGTGAAAACGTCAGTAATCCTAAAGAGGCCATTCTTCACTTCACTGGGTAGAAGTTGAGACGGAGCAGCGCATGAGTGACTCACATGCCTTGTTACCTTTTAGGAACAGATTTCTTAAAAGTGGCGTTCAGCTGAACATCGTGTCCAATAGAACCACATCTGAGCAGATTTTTGTTGTTAGATAATTGTGCAAAATTAACTGATAACTGCCTCTTGTGTAGGTGAAGAGGGATGCATTTGAGGTATTCTTTCATCTACCGCCATCGTGGTTACCTTTAGAGTTAATTAGTAGTGGAATTATCTTACACTACACTTTGGGAAACATCTTTAATATGACCTCTGTAACCAATAAAAACTCATCTTTCTTGTCTCCTCAGCTTCAGGTTTTGACTCTTACCGTCCAACAACACAGCCTTCCTCCTCAGCGTCCTTGCTGGACTTGTGCCTGGCAGCCGGCTTTCCCAGGACATCCGGTGTGCCAAAAAAGACTGTAGAGGAATATACTGCTATTCCAGACCTGCCTGCTTTGAGGACTTCATATCCTGGACTTGCTGTCGTCGAGGACGGCGGAGAAGAGGAAATCTGGACGCTGTGAATCCCCTCAAAAGCGTCCATGTCTCTCTCAGGCAGTGCAGAGGCTCATCGGAAACTACCGGACGTCTCCACTGTTGCAATCAGTTTGTTAAATCCCTTTAGTGGTGTACAATGATCCTGATGCCTGTGGGTAATGCAGAGAGGAAAGAGTTAAATATGGCAACTTAATAGCCGATAAAAGTTTAGCCAAACAAACGTTACAGTGAAAGTCTCCCAGTTGTCATTGGACGAGCCGTGACCTCTCCAGGGTTTAAACTATAACTTACGCACGTCTTCCTTCTCTGAATACTGCAGCGCGAGAGGAGGTCAGGCTCTTTTCACATTTGCAGGTTGTCAAGCTAAAGGAATTTGTTTCTTTGAGATATCCAGTGCAAACAATACTTCCACCTACGTTAAGAAACAGTATCACCCACATGACAGAGTTGCACTCCAGGACGATTTAAAGACACGAAAAATACACAGAACGTACTCACCAAAGAGTTCAAAACCGAGCCCCAGTAGTTGTCAGTGCATCAAAAATCAGTAAAAAAAACCTTGATAACCCGAAGAGTTCAGCAGGTTGAACTCTGTCTGCACTTCGCCCTGCTGTAGGTCTCCTGGTTAGACAGGAAGGGTTAATCACTAACACCTTCAGGGCAGTTAGAGTCCAGCTGTACACATTTCTTCCAGCAGAGGGGGGGGGGGGGCCGACACACAGGCAGTCTCACCGGATTAAGACTTTTCCATGATCAAATACTGAATGATGCCTCAAATGGAAAATAATGAATTTTCCCTCTTGAAGTTCACTGACATCAAGATGAGAATATGTTCAAATGGGTGTGTTTGTGATTGGCAGAGAGATAACATGCTGGTTGCTGAAAAATAAGTCATATTTCCTGAACACACAACTACTCAGCGCTCATGCCTTTGACCAGCCTATTTGTGGCAGTGTGGGTGTTTCAGATTAACAGGACCCGGCCTCACAATGCAGCTTTGTTGCTGAAACAGATTAACACATCAAGTGACCGGAGGTGTAGGAGTCCCTTTGCTCTCCTTTTCTTTCCTGCATCCCTTTCTCCAACATTCTCCACGGATGCTGCCGCCACACATCTCGAGCCACAGTGAGTACGATGGTCAGACGTTTTCGTATTGTGTGGTAAGTATGCATGTTACTCTGTACAACTGACCTCACGGGATCCTCAAATGTTGCTTTCATAGCCCTGCACACATCTCGTCAGATCTAGCTGTGTATTTTAGATCTTAAAAATTAGGAATATCATTTTAAATGATTATTTTAAGTGCGTAAAAATGGAAAATTTTCAGTTTCAGTTGATTTAGTTAGGGTTACTCTGCAGGATGTATGAATCCAAATATATGGATTGCAGTGCAGGTAGCGAACATATATTAAATAACTGCCCTGTTAAAATAACCCTGTTGTTTTGTTTTACTTTATTATTTTAGATATGTGACCAACTTGGCCTTATGAGATCCAGGTTGAGCGCTGACGCTGAGCTCAGACGAAGCACAGAGAACAACATCAAACTGGTTTCCTTCATGTCACGCCACAGTCAGCCGGCAAGTTGGACAGCGAGCAGCAGCAGCAGCAGCAGCAATGACAGTAACGTACTCTCGCAGGGTTGCTGATGCAGGTTTGGGGACCTTCTTTCACCTGCTTCTGCGATGGAAGGGCAGCATCTATAAACTGCTCTACAGAGAGCTCATCATCTTCACTCTTCTCTACTACTTCTTCAGTATTGTTTATAGGTACTCTCTTTGAGAAAACACTGTAAACTCCATTAGTAATTAGTAATGAGTAACAATATATCTCCTGATATATATATATATTATTTATTTATTTATTTATTACAAAGGATCACATACATTTAGTTATTAAGGATTTGTTACAAAGACGCTCAATAAACATAGGATATTTTAAAGCTGGAATCTGGAGACCACTGGAGGTCTTTGAGGGGCTTTTAGTTTAGAGATTCATAGGTTAGAGATTTTAAAATGTAACATTCAGTTTTGTCTCTATAAATTTTGTGAACCCCAAGTTTAGTGTACCTTACAGCAGTATATTGACACCATGACAAAATAAATAGTTGAGATTCTAACAAGATATTTTTCATATTAAAATGATGTCTCATTCAAGATTATTCTATTTTAAAAGGAAACTGGAGCTCTTTCTCATTTTAACAACATATGAAAGTTATTAGATTTAAAAATATATTATTTAGTGTAATAACAGGAACGTTTTGTGATATATCAAGATAAATGTCATGCAAAAATCGTTTCATGTAAACACTGAATTTGGTGTGTTGAAATAATGACAAAATGTGTGATAATGACGTAAACATTTTCTTGTTGTAGCATTAAAAGGATATCGACAAAACAAGAAACTTTTATATAACGACAAACTGAACAAAAGTTGTTTGCCACGGTGGGAGCAACGTGCTGTTCTAACTTAGTCCAGAAAGTGTGGCGCAAGTGCCACGTGGCTCACGTCCCCGTGTTTTAGTTGTAACGGGCCCGACGGATGTTTCCTTCCCCAGGTTTGTGTTAAATCATGACCAGAAGAGGCTGTTTGAGAAGCTGTCCATGTACTGTGACCGCTATGCGGAGCTCATCCCCGTGTCGTTTGTGCTGGGTGAGTAGATTGTTTGACTATTTTTAGATGTCCGGGCTAATCCAAAAACCTGGCAATAGACGTGCATACATCTAAAGCTCAAGTCCAACACCGTGTTCCTGGAAACCTTCGCGTGAGTCTTAACGCGTGCACCGCGCGGCAGGTTTCTACGTCACCTTGGTCGTGTCGCGTTGGTGGGGCCAGTTTGAGAACGTGCCCTGGCCGGACCGCTTGGCGGCGTTGGTGGGCGGTCACGTTCGTGGATCCGATGAGGCCTCCAGGCTGACCCGACGGACTCTGATGCGGTACGCCAACCTCTCCGGTGTGCTCATCTACCGCTCTGTCAGCACGGCCGTCTACAAGAGGTTCCCCACCGTGGAGCACCTGGTGCAGGCAGGTAGGCCAACGACGTGGCGTCCAAACCGCCGTCAGTGTCAATCAGTTACAGAAATCCTTACTACCCGGGTCAAATAAGACACACACTCTTTATATTGGATTCTAATGCTGCTTCTGTTTGAATTAATTAATTACGTTACTTTTAATTAATTAATTAATTAATTAATCAATTCATTAAAATTCACGTTTTCCTCTACCAATAGTGTCCACGTCATGTGACCCAGGGACTCAAAATCAATATCAAAATGCATCACTACACTGGACAAATCGGACTCATCTCTTTTTGTTGGTCTTAAATGCTTCTCCTTTTTTATATTCATATTTTATGGAAAATGCAGTTTCTTTTCAATAGCTTCCATGTCATGCGACCCAGTGACTTAATGATGAAATGATCACTATTTTAAATGTTGGTTTATTGTCGGGAGAATTATAATAAATAAAGAAATCAGAAATAAATAAAACTACTATTTGTCAAGTGTAGTGATACATTTTGATATTGATTTGGAGTCATGGAAACTTTGGGGGAGAAAATGCCATTATTTTTGTGTAAGTAACTTGAAATAAAATACACTAATAATACACTTTAGCAATCATAATAATTGTGCTAAATGAGACCAATTTAGTGTGATTTTTAATTCATAATTTTCATTAATATTGGTAAGTCAGTATGAAAATATTGAAAACACATCGGTTTTGTGTCATTCAAACAGTTATTGCATATATAATCATTGATGATCCCTAAATCAGTCACTAGCTATTCAGAGCGTGGGTTGGGAGGGGACCTAACCGTCATCCTGCTGCCAGCGCTGGGTGGATTTGAGTAAAAGACAAGACAGTGAATGTCTTGTCTGGAGTGAATGTCCAACTTAAAACTTAATTTTCTTTTACCTTTGTGCCTTTCAGGTTTGATGACATCGGAGGAGCTGAGGCACCTGGAGGATTTGCCCTCTCCTCACAACAAGTTCTGGGTTCCCTGCATGTGGTTCGTCAGCCTGGCTCTGAGGGCTCGGACCGAGGGTCGCATCAACAACGACGTGGCGCTCACAGCCCTTCTCTCTGTAGGTCTCCAGCCTGAACATATTTCACTTTGTGGCATAGAGACCGTTTTAAAAAAAATTCTGTTTCTTTTGCCTGTCCTCTGTTCAGGAGTTGAATAGTTTACGGGCAAAGTGTATGAAGCTGTACGGCTATGACTGGATCAGCCTGCCTCTCGTCTACACTCAGGTTTTGTTGATATACTCTGATCTAACTAAAATATAATAGATACCTTGATGGTAAATCATCTTTATTTAGTGATAAAAGTGCAACGATTGGGTGTCAAAGACAGAAATAACACTGATAATGAAGCTGAGCTGATATTATCTGGACCCATGCAATGACAACAAAGGTGATTTGATTTGATTGGGCTACTGGTAAACTAGGCTATAGAGACTGTGAATTTGTGTTACAATAATCATTATGTACCTGAAATGATTAACCTCCGTTTGATCAAAATCAGCAGTCTGACCTAGCAAAACACAACAAAGTCAGCAATGGAAACACTTTTTTTTGGAGGAAGTCGTGAAACCCTTCCAGGCTTGACTAATCTCTTTTATCTAGGTGGTGACCGTGGCGGTCTACAGCTTCTTCCTTGCTTGTCTGATTGGTCGTCAGTTCTTGGATCCAGCTCAGGGTTACCCTGGTCACGACCTGGACTTCTACCTGCCCGTTTTCACCATGTTGCAGTTTTTCTTCTATGTTGGTTGGCTGAAGGTGAGGACCAGACTTACGTCACGTCACATTATAGTAATGTACCATTTGATGATGCAACAGAAGATACATTTTTGTGAAAGAGACGTTGTAAAGAGAAACTGCCTTTGTTTGTACTTTTCTGAACTGTGCTCTTCTCTGCTCGCGGTCTCAGGTGGCTGAGCAACTCATAAATCCCTTTGGTGAAGATGATGATGACTTTGAAACCAACTGGCTCGTTGATCGCAACTTACAGGTTTGGATTACAAGTATTTGCCACTTTTTCATGAATGGTAGACTCCTGTTCTACTTGCTGTGGTTTCTGTTGTGTCCCAGGTGTCCTTGTTGTCTGTGGATGAGATGTATGACAGCCTGCCGCTGGTTGAGAGGGATATGTACTGGAATGAGTCTGAGCCTCAGCCTCCCTACACTGCTGCCAGTGCTGAACACCGCAAACCCTCTTTCATGGGCTCAGCCCTGGATATCAGGTTCAGTAAGGTTTTTTATTTTCTGGCAGACAATTCTGAAATACTCCAGCTAATCATCATGTAACCATCTATTTTATGTAGTGTTCCCAAGGAGGAGATGGAGTTTCAGTCCAACCTTGAGCAAATTAAAGAAAACGAGGAAGCCAATTACTCCACCCCGCTGATTGGAGGGCTGGGTCGTCTTCTCGGTGTCCACTCCCCTAACTTCCCTCGCTCCTCCCGGGTCTCTCTGCTGCGCCGCCGCCCTGGAGCTCCACTAAGCCGCTTCCCCCTTTACCTGCACACAGAGGCCCCATCAACTTCGAGTCAAGCCCGCCAGCCTTTGAACCAAGAGCGAGATCCAGACTATGCCTTCTCTACCATGCCCTTGTATGAGAGACCAGGTTTCTACAGCTGCCCACAAACACCCATCCACTGTGTGCCCCCTGCGGTGCCCCGCCCTCGACCTGCCCGGCGTACTCAGAATGATTGGGACCGCAGCTGCAGCTCCCTCGCTCCTCCGATGGTGGGCTCACAGTTGCTGCCTCCCGACACCCCCAACCACTTCCCCCCACCGCCATCCTCAGCTTTCCCCTGGCTGAGTGAGGATGGAGAGGTCCCCACTGACCCTACGTTCTCCTTCCCCGACCCTCCACCTGAACTCTGCCCAATATCTAAACTCAGACGTGGACACGGCCTTCTGTCTCGCCGCCCACCACCTCCCCTCCTTAATCTGGACCCCCTCCCCTCAGTTGACAGCCAGCCCGGACCCCAAAGTGCCCGGGCGGCAGGAAGCGGAGGAGAAAGGGTGTTCTCGTTCACTCCTCCCTCTCGCACAGCGGCAACAAATCCCAGTAATCCCACCAGCAGCTCTAGCAGCATTAATGCAACAAGCACCAACTGCGCTGGCACGGCGGGAAGCCTCTGCAACGGTACAAGTCACACTAATTTTAGTAACCATGGGAACTTCAGCGCCAACATGAGGGCAAGCAACGGGGGCACCAATGGCGGGCTGAGCAATAACATGAACACAGTTTCCACTTCAGCATCATCACAGCAAGAAACCAATCAGCAAAACTCACCCAATGATTCAGGAATCTCATTGGCTGAAGGGGACCTGCTGGGCGTTTTGGTGGACGGTGGGGTGAACAAGGCGGCAGGAGGGAGGGAGCAGGACTGAGACAAGAAGGTGTGACAGTGTGTTTTTGCACCACATGTGACACATGTGGCATTACAGTCATCCGCAGCCCAACACACAGCTGAAATGTATTTGTTGCAAACGCCGAGTTAATCTCTACTTCCTCATAAGCTCTTATAGAACAATTAGCCTACTTGTAATGCAAAAAGAACCTTATGAGATTTAACCGTCAACATGCCAAAATGTGTATATTCTAAAACAAACTAGTCTTGTTAGCTTTGTTTCCACCACTGTACTCTTTAATAAATATAAAGTGTCATATGTTGTTTCTTTTGTCTGTTTTTTCAATAAAAAAACAAAATCTTCAAATTATTTGCTTATTACTATTATATTTTATCACAACTACGAATTACTACTACAAATATTCACAAGTCTTATTATTTGAAGATAATGCAGAGAGAAGCAATTTGTACCCTGAAGAAATAGGTTTCACCTGCTTATCCACATCAGTGTTTAGATAACATTCAATTTAATTCACAGCAGCCACTGTACAGTCTCTTACACGGTCACCATATGTACGTAACCCATAAATACATGAAGGGCGCAACTCAAAGCTCCAGCAAAGGAAGTGGGACTCCCCTCTGTTTTCCTCTTTGTAATATTTTGCCTGCTGTAAGCAAACACGTGTTTCCACTTACTATTAGCATGCAACTGATTCTCAATAACTTAACACATAATCTAGTTTATGTAGTTCTTAGCATTTTTTGTTTGTTTTGTTTTTTACAAATGTGACTCACACACACACACACATACACATACATAGGGAGAGCCACAGAGCCATCAAGATAGTACCATTATTTTAAAGAAAATGTTGTTTGGGCATTTGATAAAATAGAATACATTTCATGAGAAACAAGATATAGTGCCTCTTACTTTCATTGTTCTTCCTGTCTTTGGGTGGGTGTATGCGGTACACTTAAATGTAAAACTGAGTGCATGACAAGCATTTGTCCGAAGTTAGGGCGGCATTAAAACTTTGAATTGAGCTCAAAATATGCCGGTTTCATATATATATTTAATAAAATTCTTAACACAGAGCTGAATATTATAAATAGTACCCAGGACCAGTATTTGGAGATTTATCTTATAAGGCATCTTTTTCCTAACTGAATAAAATACATTTTGATACTGATTCTATGTATGTGTGTGTATATATATATATATATATGTGTTTGATATTTTAAAGTATGCCTTTTTCTGTGTACTCAATTTAATTATTTGGGGATATTTAACTACAACTGCCATCACAGAGCTTGTCAGCCGATTGGTGTGCGTGATGTATAAATATGGGTGTAATATATCCATTTTAACATTCTGACTTGTTAAAGATCCAAGGAGAATCAAAAGTCATTATTAAACTTCTGTGGTTTGGGGGTCAGTGTGCAAGCACCCACTTTTATTCCTTGCAATGACCAGTCAAAATGTCTGCCATGAAAAAGGCCTAGATGGATTTGAAGATGTTTTTTTTGGTCAAAATCAACCTTCATCAACACGAGTTGGCTGACATAAATGAGTGAGTACGATTTTATTTAAAAGACGCACCCATGCTACATCCACACAAGTGATCTTATCTGGACTGATCTTAGGTGGCACATATTGTCAAATCCAAAAGCTGCAACCTACACAACATCTTGGTGTAACCATTTTAATGAACTCAAATAAATCCCTAATACAGGAATTCAACTATCATTTACAGTCAGTACACACATTATACAAATGAACGTTTTTACTGAGCATTTGGTAAAAACAAACATTCACATCCCAATGGATCATAAAAACACCCATTTTCAAGTACAAGTGTATCACTTAAAATCCATGATATTTTACATACTGGTAACATTCCTAAAATATTGATGCCTAAAACCTTAAACACATTTACTATTGGGAAAGAAATCAATAAAAATCATGTTACTTTATTGAAAACATACTTTAAAACAAAAGTGAAACTTTATACAGCAATGTTTATCTGTATCAGTGTACAGACATTACTTGTTTCCAATTGGCGGCGAATGCCACACAGCAGAGCTGGTGCGTTTAAAATAGCGAGGCTTGCTCTTGTAAAAGATGTTTTCCAGTTTTGGTGGTTCGATTGTTCCGAAGAAAGAGTCCAAATCGGGAGGGTTGAAGTACTGCTTCATTATTATCTGCTGCAGGTTGTGACCTGGGAGGGGGGACATTTTTAAATACAATGTTTTCATTTAAATCTATACATGAGACTGAAATCATACTGAGCATACCCCAAATAGGTCTGGTAAAATCCAACATGCATATTACATTCAAAATTAGGTATATAGGATTAACTCAATTTGAAATAAATTACAATATTACAACACATATTACTAAATTGGATTCATAAACAGTTCAGCTATAGTGGAAAGACTGAATGCTGTCATAATAAATTACAATTGTACTAAATCATGCATACCTTCTGCCCAGGATGGAATAGGTTTCCTGGGGGCAGACTCATCATCAGTGGAGTCGTCACTGTTTTGGTCCATCCCGTAATCTTCTGCACATTTGGACGTAATCAAAGGTTTGTTGCCGCCCTTCGGAGTGATGGAGTACGATTGTGGCGATTGCTGCAGAGGTGGATAAAACACACAATAAGGCTTTGCTCTGTTCAGAAACTATTTCATGTTTTAAGATAGAACTTGATTGAATGTGTGTGCCAAAAAAATGTACCTCAATGTCCACTGTCACATTGAGGCCACCATCTTTTCTTACAGGCGTGGTCAGTAAAGAGCGCTGCAAAGAAAGAAGAAAAAGTCAAGTATGTCTTTTACCAAAAATGTTTAAAACCAGAAGAGACAAAACGCAGACTTTTAAACAATCAGGTAAATGATCCGTGTGTATTATTCCAAAATGTCCCCTTTATCCGACTGATAAATTACTAAAAGTAAAAACCTAACATATGTTTAGATTCTTACCTCTATATCCACAGTGACATTCAGGCTAGCAGCGGCCTTCATTACCGAGGGGAGAAGAGAGAAGCACATTTAGCTCCAAGCAGTCAGCTGCTACAATATATAGCAGTAAAAAGAGGCTATCCAGCCAAACGACTGGATAATCCACACAAAATATTTTATAGGGATCTTTTAAAAAGTTTGAGTCTGTGAGTAACAGCGCTAAACAAACAAAACCTAAACTATCTGTACATATAGATTGAGTGTATTTTTAAATAATACAGTTATGCTGTGCAGGTGTAGCTAAACTAAGAAACGTCCCCCTGCTGGTTTACCTGTGCAGCAGCAGCAGCCTTTTTAGCAGCAGCTTCTCGCTCTTTCGCAGCTTTCTCTTCTGCAGCCAATCTCTGCTGCTCCTCCTGGAGGAACAAAAAGCATGTGAACAACCAGACGGCTGAGCAGCCAGAAAAATATACCCAGAGCTGCTTTTAAATATTAGTGGACTACTTAATCCAGAGTTGATTCAGGGGGGTAAACATGGAGATGGTAACAGTTATATGGAGGTCTTGATGAAGTATTTTCTGAAAGAGTCCCATTAATCAACAAAACCTCTAATCCAACAGGGCATCTGCAGGTTTTTACAAAGTTACATTTAAAACTTTAAGACTTTTTTAATACCAAGTTGACTCAACCTTCACCATTAAAACAATCCCACTCTTAGTTTACAGGTGTGTAAAATCCCAAAATCAGATACAAGACCATTTTATAACAAACATTACTGCCTACAGCATGTAAAAGAAAATATTTTAAGACTTTTGCTATTTAAATTTAAACTTATATGGCCTTTATTGAGGAAACATTATGCAGTTGAATTATGTTTATTTAATTATTTTTAATAATAATAATAATAAATTATTTGTTTTCTTTCTCCCTTTCTTTGCTTTTTAAAACTACTGACCATCTACATCCTGTTAAAGGTTTCTCTGTTGCCCTTTTACCACCATTGTGATGTCGTCTCAGCAGTCAATACAGATCACGTATGACTTCACTGCTGCTATAAGAACGTATCACATGTGCGCAAATTTATTTGACATAATGAATGTGAAAGTGATACTTGACCCAAAATCTGAGATGACTAAGCATCTGTATGGAGAGCGGAGGTAGACTAAAAGAGTGATCTGAAAAGTTTGAGTGTTTTGATACTTTGCAACATGCTGTCGTTTAACACAGTCGATCCTAATGGTGACATCAAATAACAAGTGTCCTTTGGGCTGCTAAAACGGTCACTGTTCAGACACGTTAAAGACATTTTGGTTCCAATTTTAGATTTCTTACCAGTCTTCTTTTTTCCTCAAGTGCCTTTCTTTTCTCCTCCAGTTCCCTCCTTTCTTTCTCTCTCGCTGCTTTCTGCAGTTCCCGCTGCAGAGCGAGCGCTTTTTCCACCCGCTCCCTAAAAAACAGACATCAAGTCAGTAAAACAAAACACTGTGTAAATACAATCCTTTTTCTTAGTCTTCATTAATGCCCATTTTGGTTTAATACACCTTTTACCATGTTCAAAAGATAAATCAGGCTACTTAGTTTATAAAGTAATGATGGCTGACCTTTCAGCAGCAGCTAGTCGTTCTCTCTCTAGCTCTCTTTCCCGCTCCTGCTCTCTCTTCAGCTCCAGCGCTCGGCGAGCTTCAGCCAGCTTACGAGCTTGCTGTTCCTCCTCCTCTGCCTTCTTCTTGGCCAGCAATTCCTGTTGCCGCTTCTCTTCCTCCTTAAGTTTTAGAAAAAACAAACACATCATGAGAAAAGCTTGCATGCAATATGTAATAATGGAAAGAAAAATAAATAAATAAAAACTTCCCACTAATGAACTCCTCTACTTTGGATTTGTGAGACAACCTGTTTGAATCTGTTTATCAAGCACCTACACATACAGTATAATTGACATTGAAAAACAAAAAGCCCAGACATGAGCCTGAAAAACACTAAAACATACAATAGTGAGTAAAAATGAGATATGGATTGGTAGTTAGGTCAGGGAAATGACTACATAAATAAATATAACAAGAGCCACGTCTCACTGCTTGCTGAATCTTCTTCCTTTTAGCCTCTTCTTCCAACTTCCTCTTCTGCTCCAGCTCCTCTTGACGTTTAATGACCACCTTCTTCTTGGCCTTCTCGTCTGCCAGACGCTGCACGAAGATGCAGTGTCAAAGATGTTTTTTTAAAAGGGTTAAATTGGAGGGGAACGTACAGATTCAGCGCCACTAGATTTGTTGCGTACCTTATCATTTTTCTCATCAATCTGAATCATTTTTTGCTCAATTTTCTTTTTCTTTTCTTCCTCCCTTTGCTCCTCTTTTACTTTGGCCTCAAACACTCTTCTTAGCCTCTCATCCCTCTTCCTGTAACACAAAATGTAAGTTAAAACAATAAATTAGTAAACTATCCGGTCAGAGTGTATATAAACAGAGGTTGAATGTTGACCTTTTAAGTTCGTCCTGTTTCTTTTTCTTCTCCTCCTCCATTTTCTTCATCCTTTCCTCCTCTAGCTCCTGCTTCTTTTTAAGCGCTTCCAGTTTGTAACGCTCTTTTGTCTGAAAGAAAAGGGGAAAAAAGGATTCAAGAAACTTTTGTTGCTGCTAATCTGCTAATTCTAACGCATTACAATAGGTGGCAAATGTCAAAAGCATCCAAAGTAGCAGGTGGAGTGCATTTATGTAGAAAAATCCAATCACCATGTCCTTGGAGCAGACAGATGAAGCAAAAATCCACCCTGACAGACTGTATTATTTCTATGGTCTTAAAGAGTCGAATCAAGTTTGTTCTCACACTGCTGAGCTGCAGAGATCTTCCTGTCCTTTAACCTGTGAAACTACTACTACTCCAAACTACTGTGTGAACAATTTCAACAAGTTACGTGTAGAAAAAAACATTGCTGGAATCCAAAAAGTGACTTTAAAATAAGAAAGAACACTAATCTTTCATGCCTGCACCGTGGAGTGGTACTCCAGGAGTCCCTTTAAACGTCCATGTCTACAGTATCTAATGTATCACTTGTTTATCTAACAACAGACACAAAAGTAGAGAAACGGAGACAGTCACCCAGTACATTATGACAACTGTCCAAACATATCATTACTTTCATGATATTTGATTACAACACTTATAAACGACCCAGAAACCAAAACGGGGACAACAACATTAGCTCCAGTGTGATCTCCCCACCCAGTAAATCTCAATCCACTGTACTCGGAGACCAGTTTTAGGAACCCACACAGTAACATGGCATCTGCTGGAGATGGATTTTTACTTCAATTTCTACTTCTGATCAAACGTTCCAAAGTCAACAAACAGTGAGGTGACCAAAGCTATTTCAGGTGAAGCTTTGTTAGATTACAAAAAATGATCATTAGTGACCGATGGGATGAGAGACACCATTAACGAACATGTGCAGGTTGGGATGTTAATACAGTAGCCCCTTTCCCCAGTGGACCCTGCACAACTGCAGGGCTCCATTACTGGGACACGGTTTCGGCCGTTTGCATGCATGTGTCTCCTGTACATAAAAAGTGTAGCACAGAGTCTGGTTTCACTTTGTGTCGAATGCTACTGCTTTGGTCTTCTCACTAGAACCCAAATATAATTGAATCTTTCTAAATCTTCAGCTATCAAATTGCCAGAGTCTTAATTTCAGCTCTGATGTTGAGGAATGCTTCAACATTTACATTTTAATAAGTGGGAAAGGGGCTTATCTAAAAGAGGTACGTGGTAAACAAGGAGACATTTAATCACCACCAAATGCCCACAAACAACAGACAGTGCTTCAACATTACACTTACCACTATACCATCAATCAACTGGGGAGGGGAGAAAGAAAAACATCAAAATATTCAAAAATGTGACCCACAATATTTGAACATTTTAACAGGCACTTTTTTATATTTCAATCTCAATTAAATTTGTGGCATTGTTCAATTGTGCTTTTGCAAGTTCCAAAATGTTCTCAAGGATACAAAAGATTCTGGTTTAAGAGATGCACACAATTGAAATCTTAAGATATCTAAAAAGCACTAATTCCCATGAGAGCTAATAGGCCAGTGGAGTTAAGATAGTAAAAAGAGGAGTCTCGAGCCGATCTGGGCAGGTTTTAATGTATTCAGCTACAATAAAGCAGATCCTTTCTTTATTGTACTCTACTGTGTTTGTCCACCTCAATCTGCCAGCGTTGCAGCAATGCTCTCCTTTACCACAGTCGAGCATTTCACTGCATTATTTTGCAACAGGATCAGTGTCTAACTTACCCTCGTATCAACCTTCATAGGAGTGGTGTGTTTAATGAACGACTTCATAACACCAGTCCGGCCAAGAGAACTTGGAGTCATCATTAGCATCTGATTTTTCTGCACGGTGTGGAGGAAAGACCTCATGTTGGGTCTGATAGCCTACGCATTAATAACAAAAAGGAGAATATGTTACTATTTGATTAAGAAATCCATACATTCATCCCCATATTTTCCATTTCTTAACACTGCAAGATTTACGCGTCTTACACTTTTACTTTTCTTGGGAGGAGAGGACCTCTTTGTGGGACTTTCCTCTGAGGTATCTGGTGTTTTGCGTTTGGTGCTCTGTTGTGACCTGGAGACACAAAAATACGTTTTTTAAAGACAACACATAATTTATGAATTGATGTAGAAGTTAATGGAATTGAATTATGACTGAAGGCTCTAACCTGTGGCCATAGATAATTTACACATCTGTACACTTTATTATTTATCCTGAAGATTACTCTATGCATGTGCCCCATATTGGTGTTTGTAAGACTCCAGACTCTCCAGATTCAGCTGCATTCCCACAATCGAGCCAAATGTAAGTTGCCTGTCAACACCAAGACCATTTTAGGGCTCTAAATTCCCTTTTGTGAGAATATGACTTCAGATTGCAGTAACCTCCCATCTGTCATTTAGGGCAACACACACACACACACACACACACAAAAACACTCACCTCCGAGCTGACAGGGAAGTCTGTTGGCGCTCAGCGACAACTGAAACAGACACAAACATGTATTTAGTGCAAACAAATTTTGAAACAGGACTGTTCACAACTAATTACAAAAATACAAAGTTCCCATACCTGTTCTCTTGTTGGGAGTGTATATCTTTTGCTCATTGATGTACAATGATGGGGGCGCCAGTTTGGGAGAGTTTGCAGCCACTGATCGAGTAATGCGTCCAACAGAAGGGTCTATGCGAGGGTTAATCTGGATCTACATTTGTTTAACAAACAAAATTGTAAAACAGAAGAACCAGCTGATCAATAACCAAAAGGATTCATTTGACTTCAGTCTGACACTTTTAAAACAGACGTTATAAGATATTCATACCTCTGGAGTTTCCTCTGATTTATCAGCTGCAACATTATCCTCTGTGTCTGCAGTGACAGCTTCCAACCGGCTATAGCAGTGAATAAATGAATATGGGTAAGAAACAATTTGAAAATAAATACAGACTAAGGGAAAGTTACGCAGACAAGTTCATCAGTTGCTGTTACAAATATCTTAAATTCTAGATTCAAACACATCTTTTTACATTAAGAAGTCATAATGTTAATCCATGCAAATCAACATTTTAGTCATTACTTACGCCTCTCTGTCCTCTTCCTCCAAGCAAGAGTCCTCTACAATCAGAAAATGAATATCCAAATATAATATACAGATTAACAAAAGAAAGTGTGGAAGAATTTTCTAATGTTTAGCATTTTGTGTAATTATATCTTTTTACCATCAGCGTTGCTGCTACAAGAAGAGTTGCCCATGCGAGCCACCTTCCTCTTAAGCATTGAGCGGCGTGAGGCGCGGCGAACAGACTCCTGGGTCATGCTGTGCCGCAGACCGGCCAGCGAGTGACGTAGCTTAAGCGAGCACCGTATGGAGCTCCGCCGCGAGGTTTGAGTTGCGTCAGCTATTTCAATCTTAGCAGCTGTACGACCAGGAGAAGGCTCTGGCTTTTGAGCAAGCTCAGCAGACAAGCGGTCTGCTACAGAGATGCTGACAACAACCTCTGGTGAGGGCATCTTGGGTGGAGACTGGGCAATGCTACAAATGTAGTCCGGCTTAATTTCCGCATCAATCTCGTTATTTTTGTCCATCTCTTCACCCTCTACGTGCTCCGTCTTCTTGTTCTCCATCTCCTCAGCTTCATGGCAGCTTTGAGGTGACTGGCTCACATCCTCTGCCACCTCAGACTTTGTTTGTTTGTTTTTGCGGGTGGTGCGCTTCGGCTGTGTGGGGGTCTGGGCTCCAGAGGTGGAAGGCTCGGAAATGGCCCCTTCTTCAGCAATGAAGTTCAGTGATTTGACAGAGGAGCCACGAAGGTTACTGCGCTTTCCCTTTGAAAATCTGGACAGGAAAGGAGGAGTTACAAAAGGCACCTTTAACATGTTTGAAACAGCTCAAGTTTGAAAAAAAAAATTGA
Organism: Nannoperca obscura; assembly: GCA_036024295.1. Taxonomy (NCBI): domain Eukaryota; kingdom Metazoa; phylum Chordata; class Actinopteri; order Centrarchiformes; family Percichthyidae; genus Nannoperca; species Nannoperca obscura. The sequence continues at coordinate 29,023 of JAVQJL010031417.1, read as the reverse complement.
AAATGATGATAATGAGCGCAACGAACCTTCTCCTGGCTTGATTTTCTTCCTGACGTCCCAAAGACACACGCTTCCTGCGACTATTTTTTTTCTGGGATGGAGTTTTTGGCATTAATTCTGGTTCAGCATTAAAATCTCTGAAATAAAAAGAAACAGCTTCATTAATAAAACAAAGAGGACAATACATTCCTGAAGATGGAAACTTTAGAAGGAACAAGAGACTTACATTTTTATTTAACCTTTTTTTTTATGAACATTACTTCCTGCCTACCTTGAGAACATGCGGTTGGCTTCTTGTTGGATCTCCTCAAGCCAAACCATGTGGACATTATCGATGTCACTGATGAATTCTTGTGTTTTGCCATCAAACATTTGCATGAGGGATTGCACGGATGACAGTACGGAGTTCATGTTGACGGCCTGAGGGAAAGATTGCACTGTTAAAATAAGAACAAGCTGGAACAAAATTAACTCACCATAGAGGTCATAAAGACTAGACAGGTAGTTTAGGTTTTAATGTCTGTTTTGAAACAGTCTTTATTTTCCTTTTAGCATGACTTTTTGAACCTACTTGTATTATACCCCCTGAAAAGCAAGCTGGAAAAATCTAGTCTACAAAATCCATTTGTAATGCATCAACAAGTTACCAAAATCTTGGATTACAGCTGGGAGAGTCTACAACTGTACTATTATTTATATACTATTATTTATGTATGTGGCTACGTATACTATTACCATTATTGACCGAGAAACAGACACTGAGACATGATGTTCTATATACATATCGTGTAAAATATTGATACTTTACAAAAACAAAAATTGTAGCTACCATTAAATCTACATTGAAAATATTTTAATGTAATTTCACTGTGTCTGTATGTATATAAAAGGGTCATGTCACGGCCAATTCTGGCTAAAATATTGCCGTAACACGTTTTATAAGATTTTGACTGTATAGATCTTAACGATTAGATAAAATAATAACCTTTTCATAATCACAAACAACAAAGTAACAAACACCAGATTAACAAGTAATGTCGTCATGTCATTTTAGTCTTGCACTGCTAGATCCATTTTGTACTCTTGTCTTTGTGTTATTTTTTGCGGATGGATTGCAATGGGCTGTACAGCAGCTATATAACAACAATGTGTACAATAACTTAACGTCGGTTGTTTTCATGTTACAGTAGCACTGACACATTGTATTACAAAGAAAAAAAGAGACCAGCGGCCAAACATAACCTCGAGCGTTTTCATATATGAGCAGAATTAGCTAATGTTTCCCAGGTAACACGTTAGCTTAGCTAGCATTAAACACTCAGATGCAATCGACAAGCATGCAGCAACAGTCAAATATGACAGTGGTAACGGTTACTGGGAGATATGACAAGCTAATTTAACAAAACTGACAATAACATTTTTATTTATACCGGCTCGGCAATCTCGCAAAGGGCTAACGTTACGGTGTAGCAAGCTAACACTAATATTTTCTTTGACGTAAAAACATTTAGCATTACCTTTGATATCCCGGTTTCTGAAAAATGAATCCGATGCTCGTTGCTGCGCTAATTTTAAAAGCTAAATTAATCGCATACTGACGTGAAAATAGATGTGCTAAAATGAAGGAGTCCCCACTTTCCTTTACAGCTCATGTGTAAACTATTTGCAACCTGAACGAACCTGGACGGTAACTGCAATCCTCCCCGCTGAAACCGTTTTAGTTCAAAACTTCCCCAACCAATCCCGACGCGAAGCTCAGTGACGTTCGCAAAGAGTTGTTCGATTTGTTGTTTGAGATCATCCCCAAGGGCGGTCCCCGCCGTTCGGAACAATAGCAAGCAATTGCGCGGAGTGCGGAAACGGTCAACATGTGAATACATATCGAGCAAATCCAACAGAAGTTCAGGGCGGACTTACAGCGCTTTGCTCAGATTTAAATCAACCAATTGTTATTTCTCAGGAGTTGCTCCGCTCCGCCCACGTTTCTCAAACACACGCGTGTTTGAACATGGCTTTATCTCTTGTCCTTTCAGTAATTATGCAACATAACAAGAAGACATTAACTTTAAAGTAAAACCACGCTGGGCCAGTTTTGAGTGGCATGAACCGTTTTCTTTTTGTAAGATAAAGATAAATGTGACGACCTCTGTCTGTCCTGTGTACCATCCTCTCCTGCAGAAACAAGGCTACCGGATGTTTGAAGCCATCAATCACACAACAGAGGATGTGGTGGTCCAGCCCACCAAGGTAAGGTGAACGTTGTTTACTACTTAAAACAAATTCACAACATGTAGAAACAAAAGGGAAAATGAATCTTATCACAGAATGCATGTGAGTTTTATTTGAATATATTTCATTTACAATGCAATATCATTGGTTCATGGTTTCGTAACATAGCATATTATCATACTAAATAGCTTATTATAAAAGTGTTTTAAATAATGCAGAGTCAATGCAAGGAATATTTGTAGGCTACTGTGTCATGAATTAGAAAACCTTTTTTCTTTTGTCCTGATAAATGAGCACTTCTGTACATTCTGACATTGTGTAAAATTAAGAGCAGGCTCTACATGTTGACATTAAACATAAAAAATATATAACATAAACCATTTAATGTAGGCCTTTATGGTGCTCCCAGCCAGAGGCAAGATCCATTGAGTTAACAAATAATTAGGCAGACCACTTACAAATTTTCTTTTATATTTTAACCAAATCAACTTCATCAATCCTTTTATGCTTATGTGCTTATGCACTGTGTTACGCAGCTATGGAGTTGGTGGTTGCTCAAGTGAATGGCAACATACAACTCAACAATAGCTTAGATAGTGTCATGGTTGCTGCTTCAGAAAGGCCAACAGGAAGACACCGAAGCCAGTTTACAAACACACCCGGGCTCTCGAGGGAAAGTTACTGGCTGCCCTGAAAATATATATAGATGTGTACAAGTAAATTAATGCTATTCTGTTACTGCATCAATACAAAATATGAGATATGAAATGAAGGCACAAATTAAGGATAACACAGTACTGAATAAATCATATAGTTTCAAAATGAGACTTGGTTCACAGGAAAATACATACAAATGAATTCAAATAATGGTTTGTTGAGTAATTTGTCTAGTAACAGGTTATTTTCAGTCTTTCCTCAAAGCAATATGTCATATACCATTTTGGATTGGGGTGGGTATTTGCACTTGAGTATGTTTATTAATAGCATCTTGGCATCCTTTAATCAAATTCCTCTGGGTATCAATTTGTTTTGCAAACCAGACGCTTCATATCCTCCACTGTGCGATAATTCCCATCACAGCATGTTCGCTCTTACATACAGTATACTTGTCAGTATACTGACAAGTGGCATGTCACTCACTCTCTAAGGTCACTGACAGGCCCTGAAGCCCCCAGTTTTCTCAGCCTTATGGGAGTCAATCATGATACAGGACATCATTGTAATAAAAACTGCCCCCTGCCACTTTAGTGTCTGAAGAGCCAATTCTTATGAAATGGAGAGAGTGCGAGTGCTCTCCATTATTTTCTCCCTGGATGAGACAGATGGTGTCATTTCTGGAATTGTAAAAGATTAAACGCAAGCGGTCCAGGACTGATCTTTTGAATTCTCCTCATCATTACACTCTCTTATTTTGTCACTTAAATACTGTGCCCTACCCAGGACCTAATGTACTACTTTTATTAATCCTCTTGATATTTAGTGTTTTTCTGAAATGTATTATGTCAAGTGCAACAGAATTTTTTTTCGCTTGTCTTTTCTTGGGTTGCAGCTTGTAAGTCTTTTTATATTAATGTACAAACTTTCATATTTATTGCATAAATAAATCTTGTTCCAAAAACACTGAAATGGGCTGCCCCCAATACATAACCTTAGCTTGTGTGTTACCTGGCAAGAGAGGGATTTTAGTTCCTGACGCCTTCAGGACAACCTGTAGATCCCAGGGCTTAGCGTTGACAGAACTGCTTGCCGGTTCCCTCAGTATGATACAAACGTCATCTTTCCTCAGCAGCCAGTCCATCTGTCTGCCCAGGTAGTTCACACCACGAACACAGAGCTCCGAAATGTTATTGGGAAGAAGCGGAGAAAAGGCCAGGCATTCCTTCTGAACTCTAGAAAGAAAACACAGCATGTCAGTCTTCTGCCTACATGCTGTGTACGGTGTTTTTTCATTGTGCCTGGTGGAATGATTGATAACTGACCTGAAGCCAGTGTAACCAAACAGCACAGCTTGCAGGAATCCTCCCATACCTGTGAGAAAGTTAACTGCACCAGAGCCATCGGAGGATTCACTCCATACCTGTGAGGAGAGGTAATCACACATTCACTGGATATCCACTATGTATTAGTGTTATGTGGGTGTGTGAGTCAGAAGGATACCTGGAACGGTCCCTGGATGTTTTTGAAGCACTTCTCGAGTAAATGTTGAGCTTTCTCAGCATCCCCCAACTCCAGCCAGCTGATTGCAAACATACCCTTACAATGGAAAGTGTATGCAGACATACACAAATGAATAAAGAAGTAACAACCACAACAGACTTTTACATTCAATGCAAGGAGACACTGTTATAGCTAATTATGTGTACTAACTGATAAATGAAACTCATTTATAGTAGTTACTTTGCAAACTAACATTTTACAAAACCTGTGATGAGCTTATAAAATACAATGAATTGTTATACGTTAAACCACCCAACAATCCTGAATGTTTACAAATTAGCTCCACTTAAGTACTTTAAAGCTGCAATAATGTTTGTTTTTTTTGGCCACATAGCAGCGTAACAAGCTGTAAATGCAACATTGTTATATTATCAGCTTGTAAAGTTGATATGGCTTATGTGTTAGCAAACGAGTGTGTTAGCAAAGTTGCCTATTTACACATCCACTACGAAGCAACATCAGCTTTCATTTGGAGCCATGCTGATAAATTTAAGTCCAATATTCACTCTCTTTTAGCTCTGTTTGTGGTCGCTATCAACTCCTGAGAGAAACACCTGGCACTTTAGCTACTAATTTCTCCACTGTGTTCACAGCTAGTTGCTAACTTTGTCTGTCTCTCATTTAGTGCTGGGCAGGTATCGGGTTTATCAGAACATTTAAGCTGAAATCAGCTGCTTGTTGTGGAAAATTATGCTGATGAGAGCTGTGAGAGTCAACCAAAACAATGCAGTTGCCAACTGTAAAATCAAAGCAATTAGCTTAGTAGCAATACATATTGATAATTATACTTTAGTAAAGGATCTGAATACTTCTTCCATCACTGCCCAGTTTTATCTCAAAAACCATTAACATGTAATGCATGCTGACCTTAGCCTACAACATGCTGTGTCTTACCCATGTCATGGCTGGACCATTAGGGTCTGTTATTGGCTCATACGCTTCAAGGTCATTTCTCCTGATCTCTGGGGACATTGTCAATCCAAGAGGATAGCCCAACATCACTGCGTCTGCCTGCTTCACTGGATGACCTGAGAGAGGCCCAAAACACCTTCTCACGTCATGTTATGGACACGATCTTATGCAGGTCAGTGTTTAGAAAGGTACAAAAATGAACCTTTAACGTAGCCATCAAACTCAGGATGGTACTGGGATACTTGGTCAAAAGGTATTTTGAGGTGTTCGGCCACTTCTTGCCATTTCTTTGGTGCAGGATGTTGGAGGAGGTCAGCCAGTTCTACAGCAAACTGGAGACTGGCAAATGAGAAACGTTTTAAATTATTAGTATTCATAAGTTAATATGCACTGCAGGGAAAAATACTCAAATACTAGTACCCCATTTTGGCCACTGTGTTTGTGTACACAGAGTTGTTGACATTGTAGTAATACTCATCAGGTGGCATGACACCTAAATGGCACAAAAGGGAAATGCTACATGATATTTGTATTAAAATATATATGCTATTATATAATAATTACATGCATATCATACAATTTTGCTTCAAATTTAGCCACAAATGTTTAATTTATGTGATCTTTTACAATATCTGAAATGTTTCAATATAGAAAAAAATCAACAAAAACTGCTGACATTACAACAGCAATAATAAAGAATATAGTGAAGTGAATTACATTTTTAAAAAGTTCATTTAAAAACTCAAAATCACAGAGCCAAGTTCATTGCATACATTTTTTGTGAGATATGCATTTTCAGTGGTCTTTAGCGTTTTTAAAAGAATTCTCCTGATAACCATATAAAGATAAATCAGTTGTGTCTAATAACCATCTTCCTAAGTGGAGTTTACCTAAGAGATGATACTTCTGTTCCTCAGGGCTCCAGGTTACTCTAGAAACCCAGTAATCAGCCACACCATATATTACCTCACTGCCCTGACCCTCTGTGAACATGGACAGATCCTGCAACAAAAAGCTCAGTAAATATCCTCACACAGGGTGAGACAATGTCTGTGTCCGAAATCAGTCACCACTCGCTACATAGTCCACTTTATAGTAAGTTTTCCATTTTGTAGTGCTGTCCGAATGCACAGTGAGAATTATTATGCCCCATATAGTGGACTCAGTGTGTCCCACAGTGCATCGTAGTAGTACAATAAGTAGTGCACAACCGATGGTCACCAGCCAAGCACTATATACCATCATGCATTGCGCTTGAAAGAAAAATATCAGATGGACGAGAGAAGAGAAAGCAGCACAAAAACATTTTTTTTTCATTTTACAGGTGAGCTCACTATATATTCCTCTACATTGACTAAGGAGTAGTGAAGGGGTGAATGATTTCAGACACAGCCAATATAATGGTGGGGATTAAAGAGCACATACCTCAGTGAGGTATAGATAATGTTGGAAGGCCAGGGTGACATCTCCATTTATGTGAATCTCTTGTTGTCCATAAATGTCCTCTGGACACACCTCCCTCCCCGACACAGCACTCTCCCATGGGAACTTTAGTCCCTGTAAAGAGAGCAACTTTTCTTCAGAAGACTCAGGCACAGTTTCATTGTCATTGTTAAAATGTAGAATAAGACTGTAAAACAGTATCAGCCCTAAAATAAATCCAGAAGCGCTGTTATTCTGCCATCAGCAGTGGGTTTCAGGTAATCATTATGTTGCTAGTAGCAACCGCAACAGTCTCACAGCAGTTTAACTGATACTTTACTTCCTGTCTTTTGTCAATTCAATCATCTAATATCAAATTCAAGTGTTCTTGTTGGACTATTATTTACAGATAGATCATTTGTTTGTTACTGTTTGTAACTTGAGATGTTAAATTTGTTTTTCTGTGATCAGGTCAGAGCTAACCCAGCTATCCTCAATGCTAGCTGCGGCTAATCTGTTGCCAATACAACATTCTAGGTAATTAGCAAATTACTATTGGACTAAATATTGATGTTATGTATTTGGTATATTTTGTAGAGCTTTGTATGTTTATTGTACTGGTATAATTACTGTGTGCGTATTTGCTTTCTTGCCGAGATTTAGATCAGAAGGCTCATGTCTGCATGCTAAATATGGAGATAGAGCTGGGAGTCAATCAACAGCTGGCCTAGCTCTGTCCAAAGGTAGCAAAATGCACATATGAGGATCTCTAAAGCTCACTGACTAATATGTTGTATCTTGTCTGTTTAATCCGCACACAAACAGAAATACAAAAATGACGACATGGTTTCACAGGGAGTTATCTGAAACCATGTCTTTCAACTATTTCTTGACAGACGCAGCAAATTCAGACGTAGAGTCTCCACGGATGATGCAACCTTCAAGAAATCTCTGTTGTCTACACACATGCATAGTCAGTTATGAAGAGCTATAATGGTGACACTGATCATTACACCTTGTAGCCTTGCTTTTGGGCGTTGTCTTTTGCTCCGTCTACAGTCCCCACCCTGTACTCCAGCACAGCTCGGGCTAGTTTGGGATAGAAAAGGGCGATGCCAGGATACATCCAAATGTCCTATCACAGGAAGGTAGAGTCATTGTGTGATGCATCATACAACCCAAACAAACCACATGCCAGTCACATAGATAGCCATCAACTGTCCCTAGCCTTACCTGGTCCCAGAAAACGTGGCCCCAGTAGTCCTGACCATCCCCACCATTAGACAGCCCGCCTGGACTGACTCCACCAAAAGAGCTAGAGGTGTCATGTATGGAGGGGAAGGCGCTGAGCAGGTAGAACATGCAACCAATCAGAGCCTTGCAGAGGCTCTCTGACCCTGCCACCTCCACCTTGCTCTGCAGCCACAGTTCTTTCCAGGCCTTCTCGTGAGATGGACGCAGGTTACCAGTCGCCATCAGATTCAGGGCCTCATCAAAATTGGCCTCAGCAGTGTCTGAACTGTTGCCCACAGCCAGGATGAAGCCCCAGCGAGCCTGGCTCTGCTCTGGGAGCAGTGTCAGAGTGGAGGGTATGGGGGTCCAAATAAGGTTTACTGTGGGACAGGGACCTCCTGGGAACTCCGCGCTGGTCGTTTTTCCTTGGATGTGCCTGAGAGAGAGAGAGAAGAATGTCGAATGTGTATGTGTATGACATCATACTCGTAGTATATTGAAAAATGTGCATTCATATATGTGTTCCTGTTAACCATACCGTCCTCCTTTGTAATCAGGTCCAGACTCAAAAACGATGTCTTTGCTCTTAGGTGTAAATGAACTGACCAGCTTAACAGTGACTGGCTCCTCCGAAGTCACCTGACGCACCAACAGAATCTCCATCACCATCAGGTTGGAGTAGTATCGGTGTGAATAAAAAGACTGTGAGGCGGTTACACTTGCTGAGCTCAGGGTGTGGGTAAAAATGCCTGGAAGAGATGAGACCATTAGCAGCGATAACTCTTCACAGCACGAAATAAGATCAGCAACAACACACGTTCTGGACAGTCCAACCCTGCAGAGACTACCTGTGTGGGTGTCAAGGCTGTAGGTGTGCTGGGCTGGTTCCTCTGTCTCCATCTTTACGGCTAGAGGACATGGGACATCTGCCCGGTGACAGCGTCCACCCTCCCCGTTATAAACGCCACCCATGTGCATGATATTGCTGTACACCCTCCATCCCAGGAGCCCATTGGCCAGGGGAGGGAGGAAGCGGATATCAGAAGGTAGAGTGTTGCTGGAGAAGATGTAAGGGTCTGAGTCACCGGACATGGCGAGGAGGCGATCTTTACCTGGAAAGCTCAAATTGAACCAGGAAGTCTGGTTTCCCAAATGCAGTCAGGGTTCGTTGACAGGGTTCCAGCTCTTGAACAATGAAAGATTATTTCACTTACTACAAGTTAGCATGGCTCAACAACATCTATATTTTGACATCAATTACACTCTTTCAGTGAGATTGTAATGGTTGTGTAGTGTATTTATGCAATATTATTGGACTAAACAAGTTCACCATGCACGGGTAAAAGACATTAGATCATTACTGGAAACTTTTACAGTGGAACAGCATACACGCTTTTCACAGGTTCCTGCCAGTGATGGCTATTTGTAGATTGTGTACTTTGACACTTTTGTGTCACAAGACATGTCATCATAAGACATCGTCATGCAAATAGGTGAACAGTAATTTAAAAAAGTGAGCCACACTCAGAACAAAACAAAAAACAAAAACAAACGAAGGCTAAATTGGAGGACAAATACTTTCTCCTCAATAATTAAGCATGTCTGAATTTCTTTATTACTTTGAAGGCATTCATTGGCAAACAAATAAACATAAATACTATCTCAATGATCAAATTCCTGAAAGTTAGCAGTCATTAGCCTGCACAAACAGCCAGCATAATTTCTTTAAACACATTACTACATCAGGAGTGTTTCATTCTCACGTGATCTGGAAGAAGCATCTGTTTCTGCAACAAAGGAATGCTGGCAAAAAAAAAAAGCTAATTGAAGGTAAAAGTTTCCAAACCGCTCGTTCTTTACAGTTTAACCTCTAAATAAGCAGCTTATGTGCTTTGATTACTTTTACAGTTCATTTCTAGTGAAACCAAAGAAGTCAAAAGTTGTTGATAAGGTGGATCCAAGTTAGTAGTGTCGAGTATGGCAACTGTAGCATGAGGCCACAGAGCTCTGTGCTGCAAAGAAAACCTGGACGTGGTTCTGGGTCTACTGGAAAACATGGCATGGACTTAATGTGGAGGATAAGGCACAGTATGATCCAGCTGTGCAGTGAATCAAAAGGCAAGACACCACTACATATTGAACATACTAATTAGATTTCAGTAAAATGTCAAGTGCACTAACCTCACTATGTGTGATGGCAACTCCCAGCTTAAAGAAAGAGGTCTTAATATTAATATGCACTTTTGTTACAGTTGGACTCTCTGTCTTGTTGCAGGCTATAATGGCTGCCACCTTATGCGTACATATTTACAATTAAAACACCAGGACCTCTTGGCTGAGACTGTAAAAATACTCTCCAGGTCACAGAGAGAGTGTTTACATTTCCATCCTATCTTTTCCAAGAAGTATCACGTCACTCTCTCCAAACTAAATCATGTCATCTCCACTGTGCTTACCAGGCGCTCTAAATTCCCTTCTTACCTTTTTGCTGTTAGCTCTTATTTTACTCCTTAGACCAAACTACCTACAAGATCATTTGGGACAAAGCGGTTGCAATCAGAGCATCTGGAACAAACTGCTTGAGGGCTGGCAGCATCATTATATTCTTTTAAATCCATTTTAAAAACATACTTTTATAGAAAAGCTTCGTTTAGTTTTACTTTAATTTTAGTGTTAAGTATTTGCGTTTTACTGAAATCTGTTATTTGTTTACATATATAAATTTTCCATCTGCTCATGTTATCATAGGTTTTTATTATGCTATTGTATGAAGCACGTTTTAAACAGGTGTTTGAAAAGAGCTGTACAAATAAATATTATTCATGTTCTATTATACTTGGGGTTGTATAGGGCTGCCTCTGTCCTTATGGGGGTCATGGTTTTAATTTAACATATTGCACCTTTCTAAAACATCCTGTTTCCATCCTGCCAGGGACTTTTGTGGCATGTCTGTCCCATTTCTCTCTCACCTCTGTTCCTGTAATTTCTCTACTATTGCTATCCAATGAAGTGTACCTTCGTCCAAATGTCCAAGAAATACAAAACAAAAAAGACCAAGGCGACATAAAAGATGTGGGGTCCTACAACCCATTTTGTCTAGAGCCTCAAAGCCAAACAGTATCCCTATGCTAGAAAACGTCTTGCCTCAGGTTTACTGTGTCCATTTGTGATAATTTGATTACATGAAAAAACTTAATTTTACACGAAAAGGTCATTTTTCTTGTAGTGGAAATTACTACTCAACCTGTAAAACATCTGTATGTTTTCTGTGATTCTGGATGAGTTTATCAAAGTCTGTAAAATAACCCTGGTGATGTCAGGTTTAAAATGTCTTTGACAAAATGGTAGTGAATGAGTTTGAAAGATGAGGCAAGGAAGGTTTAATGAAAGACTCCATTTGGTTGCATGGTGGGAATTAGTAGGGACTATAAGTCAGGACATCTCCACCTCTGCAGCTTCGATTATTTCTCATTTATTTTAAGTTGTTCTGTATAACTAGCTCTCAGAAATGTAAAAAAATACAGTTCAGCTGTAGCATTTCGTCAGTTAAACCACTTGGTGGTGCCGAGGAGCTGTTTGTGTAACATCTGGAATCATGCCTGGGGTCAGAGCCGCAAACCCTGGGAAAAGCAGTGCTTTGTCCATATAAGGCTGCAATCCATCCGCTTCCCTCTTCCTCCCCAGCTCCCTTCCTCTGTCTTTCTCAGACAGAGGGATATTTACAGAGAGAGTGCCTCGGCCAGCCTGCCCTTCCTTATTAGGAGCTCAGCTTGTTGTCAGTACTTCTACCCTGCAGGACAGTGGTCCATCTCTCTGCTCTCAGATGAGACAAACAGATGGATGACTGGTGTTAACTACACTTTAGTGCAAATGGACGGGAGTACAAAAGACAACAGGGCTCTTACAGCTTTACCCAGACGTCTACTGAGCAGTCATCCAGCATATGTAATGACACTGATTTCTATCATTTACGTCAAGCCACTCACTGTACTGTCCACCTGGGAGCAGCAGATTTATCGAACAGCCCAAAAATATTGTAAATACATCGTATGCTCAGTGTGTGTGAGCGCCGTTGTGTTCCAGCTGTTCTGTTCCTCTTTGTCTCCCCCAGTGATGGAGGACATCTGGCTACTAGAAAACAGGACAACTGTATGCATGGATAATAGGAGTACATTGTGGGTGACGCTGCAAAACATACAACAGATCTCAAAAGTGAGTGATTTGATGACTCCATCGGTCTAAGATGCAGTAACCCATCCAGTGTTGTGGATGGGTTGAAGAGTAACGTAATATTTTCGTGATGGAGGTGGATACAAATTCTTTGTGCACAATAACCAGGCAGTTGCTACAAACACACTTTTTTTTATTAGGGTGCAGACATCCATCAATATATTAGAAAACCAACATGTGAAGAAAGGCTACATGGAATTTTACTTCAAAGGGGGTATTATTCAAGACTAATATTTATACACATTTAATATACATAACCGTGCTCTCTTGCAAGAGAGGAATTGACAATGAAAAACTATGAAAATAATATCTTTATCAATGGTAATAATTAAAACCATTCATAACATAATAGGCTTTGACAGGACAGCAACTTCTATAATTGTGCAATGACCTTTGACCTTCAGCTATGGGTAACTTCTCTCTCCACTTGCTAAGTGAAAAGATGCTGCTCTGAAATAAGTTTGTCTGTCTGGAGGACGGGCAAAGCCTCGCAGATCTGTTATTGCTTTGCAGATAGTAAAGTGCTGTGGTCGAATGACCTGGTTCTGTCGGGTCATTTACATTTTTTTTTTTTAAGAGCATGGAGTGTGTTTGTGGTCACAAAAATAAAAATGTATGTGGGGAAGTGCATAGGTGGAGAGGTAGGTGGGTTCAAACACTTGCATGTGGAAACTAAACAACCCAAAAGAGCTTCATGGACTTCCCCGTTGTCAGGACGTCAATGAATGTAAAGACAGAGCCTGAAATAGGTTTCAGAGCCGTTTTGGTTTTTTAAAAAGAACCACACCCAAAACCTTTACTGCTTGACAAAACATTAAATTTGAACTGTGAGTGGGGTAAATTTGTGAATGTGTAATGTGAGTGTGTTCACAAAAAAAAATATAAATACTAAGTGGGAGCTTTAAGGCCCAAGCTGCCTTGTGTGCTCGTGGAATGTGTATCGAGGAAGTGTGTGATGCACGCATAGGAATGTGTGTGTGCATCTTTGCATTCCCCTGATGCACAGTCAAAGTAGATGCGTTTTGTGTGTTGCTTCAGCCGTGGGGCATTCTGGCTGTTGTCAAGTCTCATGTTGCTACTGTGCGAGCCTCTGACCGCAGCCACAGGCCTTCATGCCAGAGGTATCCCTGTGACAAACGGGCCTTAAGGCACACTAAAGCGACTCCAGCTGTTCATAGAGAGGCATCACAATCCAAGTCAAGCTGTGGTGTTCATGTACGTGGGACATTCTGCTGCTTCTCTCCCCCTCTCTCGCTCTTTGGCACTGGGAGGAATGTGTGGATGGAGGGAGGGAGGGAAGAAGGAGGAGGGGTTCCCTGCTCTTCGTGTCTCTCGCTCTTTTTCTCTCCGTCTATTTGGAGAGTTTGCTGATGACACGGATCAGCGCTCCATTTTCATCTTTAAGACGCTGGTTGTCTGCTCTCAGGTCAACCAGGACCTGATGGTGAAAATTGAAAACAAATCAATATATTAAACCAGTTTGAATAACTAAATTATACGATTTTATTGCTTGTTGTCACGTTAGTGGATTATAAGATATTGGATGTTAAGATTAGATATTATTTGCCGTTTTCACAGCAGACAGTTTGACTGATTGTAGCAGGAGGAGTAACTAATAACATTAACGCTGATTAATTTAAATGTTGCAGTAAGCCGTAACAGTGTGACTGTGAGCTAGCATGCACAATACCAGAATCCTGTGACTTAACGTTATTTATTACATCTATTCTTTTAATCCACTGCCACATGTCAAAATGTCTGAAATGGCCTATTAAACAACTACAGAACTGTTAAATGAATGGACCAAACAAAGCTGTTACCACAAAGAGGACACCTGATTGATGTTGTGCTAATGACAGTTAAGTGGAAGTTTAAGTTAATGTTTTTTGTAAAACAGGGTGACAGTAATCTTGTCCGTACAAAAACCAAAAGTGAAACAAAAAAGTGTAAAACATATATACAAATATACACTATCATATACACACAAAAAAAAAAAACTTGCTTGGCTATCTGCCCCCAGTGTCCTGCAGACTGATGCCTGATGATAAAAGCGGTGTGGTGTGATGTGTACCTTGATATCGCTTACCCGATAGCAGTGAAATAAATGATGGCTTGGAGTGTCGTCTCTGATCATGGCTATTGCTCTTTTCCTGCACCATGCGTCATATGTCTCATTCAGGTGTGGCTGATTGCTCCCTATTATATTCTAGGCCTGCTTAACAATTTTGCCCTTATGCTAAGCTAAGCATAACAGCTGCTGGCAGGAGAATTATAAAATACCGTAAAACCATGAGCAGTATCAATATTCTCATCTAACTCTCTGCAAAATATCAAATAAGCACATCAGACAATTAATAAATGAGTCATTGTGTCATTTCACATTCACAATTATGAGAGAGTCAGAGGCAGAGATCAGATAGGTTGAAGTACCCAGTTGAGGTAACTGAACAGAAACAGAAACATCCATTCATGTGAAAAACAACCAAATTAATCCATGACATGTAACAGAAAGAAATGGTCACACCCCCTGAAAACAGGTTGAGACAGGTGTACTGTAAAAAAAAACAGTTCTACATTGTACCTCCACAGCACTGCTGGCCTGCACAAGCTAAAGCCAAGCTAATCAAGCAGAAGCATGCAAAGTGTCTGTGGCTATGATAAGATTCGTTCTGAAGGTCTCCTCACCTTCAGCTCCTCCTCCAGCTCTGCCATTCGCCGCTCCAACATCCTCCGGTCCTGATGCCAGGGAAACGTGAGGGAGAGTGGGGAGTGGGGAGGGGGGGGGGGGGGGAGCAGAGAGGAAGTGGTGCAGAGGGGAGGAATGGCCATAAAAGGTGAGTGAAACCAGGTGAAAAAGTGGTTCAAGTGGGGGAGGGAAGAGGGGAGAGAGCGTCAACAGACAGCAAGGGTGGCAGTAGTGAGGCAGTTGAAGCCACAACAACGACGGGTAACATCGTCAGCAGGAATGCATTACCTTTCTCTCTAGGTCCAGCAAGGCTGAACAGTCAGTGAAGCGCTCCTGTCTCTGTAGGATACAACAAATCAATAGAATTAACATCACCACCACACCAGTAGGTTTTCATGATCACTAGAAGGCCTCTGTGCCAAAATACATAATGAATACCAAAGTTACAACCTGCAACATCTTGCAACTAAAGCAAGACAACAACCAGTGTGTCCACAAGTGACAAATATAGCATGATGGTAAAGAGTAAAACACGTTCGCTAACATTACCTACTGGTCATACCAGACCAAGTAAGGCAGTAGAGGCAAAAACCTCTGGGTGTATTGAGATTTGAGAGCCTGGTGTGTTTATTACTTGTTAATATAGCTTTCCATTCAAGAGAAGAAATGTGTTATTTCTTTTTTGCAAAAGTTACAAAGTCTCACTTGAAACTCTCTTGAGTCAGGTGATTTAAAGAGGTCATAATCTTTAGGCGATCTGCCTGAGAGTGCCTGAAGGGAAACGAAAACGAAAATATTTTCAAAACCAGTCACCGTTTACTACATATTGTACATTTTATATTTTACAAAACACAACTCAGGTCCCTCTTTCATCTGGCAGCTATCTAAATGTGCCTTTTTCTCCTTCTCTGTGCAATTTATTTTGGGAGTTAGCTCTCAGTTATGGACCATTGAGTGTAAACTGCGGTGATTTAGGGTATAAATAAGGAATAATAATTCTTACTAGACAAAACAAAAATGCTAAACACACTATATAGTGAATACCTTCTACGGGGGTAAGACGGGTTTTACTTTTGTGTTAAATCCTGTGAAATGTTTGTGATGTGCTTAAATGTGGCATAACAGGAGAACAGGTGGAGATGAGTCATGTCAGCCAGACAGTAATATCTTGCTAACATTAGTCACCATAAGCAACTGGTCATACCAGACTAAGTAAGGCTTATTAGATAAACTGAGTGCACTGATATCCGCAAGGGTGCACAGTATTGTTAATGAATTTAACTTTTCATCTGTATGAGGATGAATTAGTTCATATACATATTCACTTTAATGTCACAGAATATTGATTAAACCTTGTTTTTACATTTGCTTTGTTATTCCAAAGACTAAAAAACACAGAGAAAGAGCCGTTTGTTCTTCAAAAATAGTATTTTGGATAAATAGAATAAGGTTTGGTGGACAAGTGATAGCTACCTGAACTGAAAACAGAAACAGCAAGTCCCAAAAAAATAAATTCATAAATACTGTACACAAGTACGAAACCTGTCCATAACCGGTCTGGCCACTTTAAAATGCTTCCTTTTGTCTTTGAACGGAGAGGATTAGTTTGTCTTTAACTCAGTGTGACTGTGTCATCACCTGCGTGGCCTTCTCCAGGTCCAACCTGGTTTGACTGACAATCCTCTGGGTGTCCTGCAGCTGAGACTGGAGCTGACTGTTTTCTCTGGAGACCTCCTCGAACAACTGACAGACACACAGACACACACGCGAGAGTAAATAACGGACAGAAGGAAAATAAAAAAATAAAAAATCAGTATCAGTTCTGTCTGCTGACCTTCTTAAAATCCTTGGTCTCTGAGCCTCCTCCCTGGGTACAGTCGTTATAAGATATGTCCGACCTGAGTAGACGAGCAGAGCAGAGGTCAGAGATACAGCTATCATGGAGACTGTGTTGACAGAATGTAGAAAGGGGGCCAATCAAACAGATCAAAGGCTGAATTCATACCTGGAACTCAAGCGTTGGTCTGTCTGTAAACAGAGAAAGCAAGCAAACAAGTTATGGCCGACGTCTTAGGATAAAGTCCTTTGAGACCACAAATACACACACACACATGCACACGCACCCGTGGATCCAGCCCACTTCCTGAGAACTCTTCCTCTCCACTGGGATCATTGTCATCACTCTGCAGATGGAACAGACCGCACCACATTTATACCACCTTAATAAATATTAAAGTCAGATTCCCTTCACACTAGTGCTAATTCTGTCTTTTCTTGTTAGCATAATTGCAGTGTTTACCTCCCCGGTCCTCTGTGCCTTCCTCCTGGTCCGGTCTTGTCTCCTCTCCTTGCGCTCCCTGGCCCATCGCTCTGTCTCACTCTCCCCTGTGCTGGCCTCAACATCTGGAACAAAGCCAGACAGCAGACATTTAAGAGCAAATCAAATAGCTCAACAAACATCACTTTGTCAAGCTCTACGTTTTGTTAGATAAGGGAAGTGGCGATGCGTACCTCTCCTGTCGGATGTCTGAGATTGTGGAGTGCCAGTGGGCTGTGTGAGGCCCAGCAGGTCGGACTTCTGCAGACTAGCAATACGAGACCTCCAGCTCACTTCCTGTAAACACAGTATCCGCCCGCTATGTGATGTCACATGACATTATATAAGAGCAGCCAACACAGGCCTATAACTCTGATATATGGCTCTCACCCCCTCCTCTCCCTTCTTTGCTTTTGCTTCTTTCTCCTTCTCTTCCTCCTCCTTCTTCTCTCTCCCTTTGTTGTCCGTCTGCATCGTCTTCTCGGCCTCCTGTAGATCTGTTAGCGTCACCCCCTTGATAAAAAAAAAGAAGAAAAGATGACAATGTCTTATGTACCAGACTGACACGCTCAGTACTTTTCAAGTTCCTACAGTACAATCTGCAGTGACACATCTGAACAAGTGATGTCTGTACCTGAGTGGAGCGGCGGGATTGCCGTGCGTGTCGGGAGCGAGCCTTCCTCTGTGCCTCTGCTTCCTCATCCCGCACTGGTGTCAGATATGATCTACACAAGTCGCACACTTTTAGATTCAATGCAGCGCCATCAGTTGAAAAACACCAGCCCTTTGCCATCCACACACACACACACACACACACACAGATAAACAAAAGCTTCGACTCACTTGCGCCTCTGCTTGGTCTCCTGCTCGCCTGCGGTCGTGCTCCGAGAGTTGGAGACTGCAGACTGTTCCTTCTTTTCGGTCTGTTCCTGAGGAAGTCTTAAGGAGACAGATAAGAGGTGGCTATCAGATCTTTGAGATAGGTGAGGGGAGTGAATTGGCAAATGAGTATAAAACTGAAATACCTCTGGGCCAAGACACTATTAAGGCGGCTGAGACCAGCAGAGCTTGTTCCTGTGCTAGCTGAGGTCACGGTGGGGTCATCCAGTCTCTTTCCATAAGATGAGCTAGAACGACAAAGCCCATTGGAAACACAAAGGCATCTTTCACAGCCACACGCACACACACACACAAATTAGCACTCACTGCTGGGGGAATGTAATAAGCTGTGACACAGCAAAAACAACACACCAACAGGAGAGCAAACAAATACGAGCAGTGAGCAGCATGACTGACCTGTGAAGCAAAGAGGGGATGGGACTAGTGAGGTCATTCCCTGATTGACTATAAAGGCGCCGGGTGTAAGAGGAGCTACGGCTTAGCCAACTGAGAGAGAGAGAGACAGGGTGACAAGGGCACATATGCAGTGACTCAGAAAAACACATTGTGGTTTGACAAGCGCAGAAGCACATGAGAGCACAGGCCCACCTGTTGGAGTTGTCGGGGCTGCTGTCTGGAATACTAAAGAGTCTCCGTGTTGGAATGGGCGGCACGCGAGCGAGCCTCGGCTCCTGAGAACAAGGCGTGACAGCGGGTCACTAGTTTTAGGTGACTCAGTGAATCGAAGCTGTGAAAGAAGCCTTCGTTTGGAGTCACGTTAGATTTGAATAACAACTGGTGTCATGAGCGCATAAATCCTTGACTCATGCGGGCGCCTGGGGTGCGTACCTTGGTGTCGGCCTCAGAGCTGAGGCGGGGGCTGGAGGCAGAGCGGGTCATGCCCAGGACAGTCTCTGGAGGTCTGCTGGGGTCCTGGCTGGAGTCGGACAGTCCTGCTGAGCCCAGAGTCACCGAGCTGCCTGCCTTCCTCAGAGACGTTCTCCAGGAGCCCGGGGCCTCGGTGGCTGGGGGCTTGCTCGGGTCCTGCTACAGAGCCAGTAAAAGAATTGTTCAGTGTTGCCGTCATGCAGCTAAAACACACATCTCTGTATCACATCTCCGGATTTGACCTTTTTGGCATGGCTTGCAGCAGTACTCGTTGACACGGAGGTAGGAAGCAGGCTGGTGGCGTTGCGTTTGTTGTTCAAGTTGTTTATGATCTCTCGGCTTTTCACTTTCTCTGCAACCATGACAACATTTAATAAGTCACTTTTATGAAATCATAACAAAAATTTTTAAAGAAGTAATCTGATAAAACATGGTGGATCTCGCTCAGAAGCAGCTTCTCTTACCGGACTCTGCGTCACTCTCCGATTCGCTCTCCTCCTCCGAGCTGGAGCTGCTGGAGGCCTTACCCTGGCCCTGAGACTGGCTCTGTCCCGTCTGGCCTTCCTCCTCCTCATCCTCAGCCGGGCTGCTCGGCAGGGCAGGAGACGGGTGCTTCTCACGCTCGCGGAGGCAGATCTTCTCTTTACTGCTCATACGAGAGATAGAAGTCCTGCAGGGGCGGGGCCAAGGTGGGGTGGAACAACAGGTGGCATGCAGGGAGCTGATCAGTGAGGGCAATCATTCCACGTGCAGCCAATTAGAGCGAGCATGCGCCAATCAACACGTCAGTGGGTGGAACAGTGGGTCGATTTCTGTGATGCCATGTGTAGCATGGCTGTCTTATCGCTAGATCACCATTTAGTTACATGCCACTTCAACCTACAGCTTTTTACTTAATCACTTATTTCACTCTTTTCAGGATCTTTCCTCAATGTGGAAAGATCATGAAAACCCACAAGGATAAAATAGCAACAGAGCCTCCACATGAATGAACAATGTGTGTCCCAACCACATACTGTATACTAAGTATATGCTTTGTACTAATTACCCATAGACTGCTGTGGACATGTTATGTAGTGAGCAATCTGTATAGTATAAGATATACTGTATACTCTATATACTGTATAAGGTATAGTGTAAGTATAAGATTTGGCAGGTATTTCATTTGGTAGATTAGCACAAAACAGATTACCGTCTTATTATCTATACTTTCCAATCAATTCACTGAATAAAGATAGATATCGATAAAGTGATATAAAATGACATATATCGTGATGGAGTATTTTATCCAAATTGAAAACCCAAGAGAGCTAGTTTTAAATGCTCTTTCAGAAGACCTCTCTTTATTTTTATTAATGCATTGTTTTATTTTATTTTACTTTTATTAGGTTTTTTGTTCCTTTTATTGTTCTCTTTGTTATGAGATGTTATGAGAGATGTTTTAGTGAGCCAGAGTTGATTATTCTTCTCCCTCTCTGCTGCTGTGAAGGACAAACGTGTCCATTAAAACCATGCTGAACTTGTTCTGAAGCGTGTTGGTATTTTTAAATGCATAATATTTTTTATTTATGTATCCAATGTGTACACATCACCACATACTGAAAACCTTTGCATTTAGTATCCAGTATGTCCCTGGGACACAGAATGTCACTGACTGCTACATCTATCCAATGCCATGTCAGTGGATAGAAGTACCTTGGGATGAATGCTGGGACTGTTAAAATCAAAACTGCATGCAAACTACTGGTACTGGGACTACTGGGATTGCGCTGAGGAACAGCGTAGCGTGTGCCCACACACACACACACACCAACATACTGGCACTGACCTGCGTGTGCGAACTGGTACCATGGAGATTTGCGGGATCATCTCAATAACAGGAGTCTGTTTCTCTTTCAAGCTGCGCAACTGAAGAAGAATATAAACACATATAAACACAGAGAACATTCGCTGCTGTAACACTATCAATCATATCAGGTTTATCTAACTGAGTGAGATAGTCGTGGAGCTTGTGTGAAGGCAGACTCACAGCGTTCTGTTTCTTCTGTAGCTGCTCCAGAGGGTCCGCAAGGCTCTCATCTGCAACATCTAGAGGTGTTTGGCCCTACAAGGACATTCGCAGTGCATCATCAGTCATGGCACAGATAGAGGCTTCGATCACGACAGTTTATGCCAAGGAGAGGTTGTTTGCTCACCGCATTGTTGACGGCACCCATATCACACATGTTATCAGCAAGCAGGGTGCACACCTCCTTCTGTCCCCAGTGAGCTGCCGCATGCAGGGGCGTCCACCCGTCGGTGTCCACGCTGTCCACTTCCACCCCACACTGTAACAGCACCCTGAACAAGGCAAGAAAGAGGGGGGGGGGCAAATAAGAGGGGGAGAAGATGAGAGGAGAGGACAAGGCGATGAATAAAACCTGTTTGACTTGGCGTGTTACCAGAATAAGACGAAAGCTAACAAGCTGTCATTGCTCTCATGTGTGTGGACTGATGCTCACTTCAGGACTTCGATGTAGCCTTTGGCAGCGGCGACGTGCAGAGCGGTCGCCTTGGTGTTTGGGTGAGGTGTGAGAGTGCCGCCTCCTGCCAGCACCGCCACGGCGTCCTGGAGCATGATCCTCTCTTCCTCCTTTCTGGCCATGTCCACGTCTATTCCTGTGATGCGCACATGAACAAACAGTTTGCAATTAAAAATGGCAGCTGCATTCACACACACACACTATTTTTTTCTATAACATGTACTGCAAGATAAAGACAAAATATTAAATGTATCTTTATGTTATTTGCGATTTCAGTTGATCAATCTCATTTTCAGCAATGTGTGTATCTGATAAAGCTATAAGCCTGGAGCCTCAGTACACTTCAGTAATATGAAGGTCACAGAGCATTTGGTACAGAGTGACGCTGTTCTCATTTCTTTGCCTATTTTTGTCAACAAGAGCGAGCTTGCGCTTTAAATGTGACCGCATGTAAAACCAGGACAAAAAAATGCACAGCAGGTTTCGGGGAGTTATACATTTATAAAAATGATTTTAGTGATTTCCACCTCCGGGTTTTCACTCCAAATAGCCGGAGCTCTGTATGCTTTCCGAATTGATTCCACTCGGAGAAAAATGAACAGATTCCAAAGCTCATTCAAACCACATGGAAATATACAGTTAAGCTACTGAAATTAACATTATCTGCAGCCTCCTACAAGCTGGCAATTGTAAATGTAAACTGGAAACTGTGACTTTTACAAGAAGCCCATCCTCTACCCAACAGTGAAACTATCCGCTGTGCAGAAAGTTCTCGATTAATTGGGTAGAATAACTTATAATACTGAAAATTTGGCTCCACAATGAAAAGGCTTAAAGCATCCTGGCAACATTACAACATATTATTTGTTATAGAATCGTATGTTAATAGTTGGAAATGCCACACTAAAGTAAAGTAACTTTGTTCTATAAATAACTGATAAGAATAACTATTAGTCGTGCAAATAATGGAGCCCTGAAACTGACAAAAGGCAGTAAAATGTTATCAGACTTTAACTGAATACATCAATAAATAAAAGTAAGTTAAATAATTACGATTTGTTGTAAAAAGAAAATTTCACATTTGCTTTAATCTCCTCCCCTGATTATTCAGCTCCTTCGTTTTTCCATATTAGCTAATGATTATTTACATTTTTCAATGTTTTATCTTTGGAAAAAGCTACCTATTAAGTCTCTACAATGTCAGTACATAGTGAAAAAAACATGTGACAATGTCCTAGACTCCAAGGTGGCATGTTCAAACGGCTTGTTTCAGTCGACAAATGCTCCAAAAAATGTATAAATATAAGATATTAAAATTACAATGATAGAAAACGCAAGAAATCCTTACAAATTCTTAGATTAGCGTTTAGTCTGAACATATTGTAGTTCCTTGAAATTATTATAACGATCACATGCTCATGTTTTAAAAGGACTGACTAGATGCAACGCTGGACTTTGGAGTGGAGGCGTTAATGTCGGTATGGAGCGATTCCTCACCTTGTTTTTTGACTTCAGCTTTGAGAAGTCTCTCCATGGCGTCTTCTGTGGCCACGTCCAGAGGAAGCTCTCCTTCACTGTTCACCGCCCCGACGCGAGCACTGTGCTCTATCAGGTATCTGCACATTGAAAAGAACACAGTCAACATACAGTGACAGTAAAGCCACACTACAATATAATATCAATTTGTTTAATGTGTATTATATCGCTGTTGTCTTTTACAACATCCTGTACAATGTCTACCTCTGAACAGACTAAAATTCAATGCGAGCCTTGACTTTCTAAATACTCGGGAGTAATTCAATTCAAAATGGCAGCGATGTGTCAGTGTGGTGATGGTCAACACTCACTTAGCGATCTGGATGAAGCCGCAGGAAGCTGCAGCGTGCAGAGGAGTCCAGCCCTCGTTGTCCCCTCTGTTGACGTCACTCCCGCTCTCCACCAGAAACTGCACCATCTCAGCATTTTCGTCAATGACGGCCTGCCAGGGGACACACAACCACGTGATGGATTGCTATACAAGTGTTTATTTTTCGTTTATTATAGGTATCCCCACTACACACATTTCAAAGAATAGAAACCAGTCAGCACACGTCAGTCAGAGTCCAGTTTCAGTACAGTAGATAAGGTCTGTGACCCACTTCACCTCGGTTTGTTGTTAAAGTCAAAACTGAAGACACTTCCAAAATCTATTACCTTCAACTAAAGGGGCTAAAACAATGACTACTGTGTCTACTTGTTGTAATGACTTTCTGTTAAGTGGGCTGCTAAAAGCCCTCAAGTGCTTTCCAAAACAGTCATTTTGTGGCGGGAGTGAAAACAGCAAAGCCATTTAGCTGCTTTTCCTGAGGCGAGGTTCAGCTAGGATCCCAATGTGATCCGACAAGTCCCAAGTCCCAAGTCCCAAGATGAATCCCATGAGGGGCTCATGGGAATATGTTATGATAGGTTGCTTTAATTTCAGCTAATATTTATGAGAGAAAACCTCAGAGGGTAGGATCTGTGTACGCCTGCCGTACAAAAAGAGTACTGGTTATTGAGTCGTTAAACTCATTCTTAAAACAAGTAAAATTCGATATTATATTACAATAATTTTCTAGAAATAAGTGGTAATCTTGAGAATGAGGCCAATGTCTGCACTAGTATGAAAGTAAACCGGTTTGTACAGCTAATCCTTCCAACATTTGTTGGAAGTTGTTTGTGTTTCGTTTTCATAACGAGCGTCAATAATTGACAAGATGACGAAGGATTTGTTTTTGCAGTGCATCAGTGCAACTAGATAAAACAAAGATAACAGATAAAAATTGGCCTAAATTAAGAAAAATAAGAATTAACACAAAATATGACTTATTCTCTACTACTGTCTCAATGAAGGTGTAAGGACTGGGCTGGCACTAACATACTATACCGTTTTAACAAACACTTAAAAAGCAGAAACTATTGTGAATTCCCTTTCCCTCAGACTAAGGTAACGTTTGTACTAGTTAAGAAAGTTAAGGAATCATCAAAGTCCTTTCAATTCATCACAGTCCATCTAATAGACATTTTACTAAAAACCACAAATGTCAACCTCATGTTGCCGCTAGAGGGAAAGTCAGGATTACCAAAGTCAGTCGGATTAATCCTCTTAGAACCACGAATGTATGCACAAAACCTCATGGCAACCCATCAAATAGTTCAACGATACCATACAGCCAGACCCAGACCCAGACCTAAGGACACTTGAGAAGGTTTAGCAGAGTACACCCGCAGGTAGCTGCAGAAAAGACGGAAGTCAGCCTGAACTGAATGTTAATAACAAAAACATTAGCGATCCTCTACCGATATACACAGCAAAAGAGTCACCTACTGGTGTTAGATAAGGACAGGCACATAACTTTACCAATATGTATTCATATTATCCAACTTTGCCTCATGTATTGTCTCATACATGCGATACTACCTAAACAAGGACCACGTTTCTATGGCAGCAGACGATGACATCTGCTCAGAACAAGACTGCATTATCATCATTGCAGTTAGTCCGCAGGAAGTCACAGCAGCAAGTGTCTGTGGTCTGTAGGCCCGTATTAAGCCACTTGCTGTAAGAGGCTTTGCTTCTGGACTAAATCAACTAATCACAAAGCTGCTACAAGTCTCCACCCTCCTTCATCACAGAAAAATAATTGGTCAGGTAGTAGGATGGAAACGTGGTCATTTCAAGACCCCGAGATGAGGCTCGTGTGGATCACAACAGAGCCAGAACCTCGCCGGTCGAACACAGTGTTCAATCACAGAAGAGGGGGGGGCCCCGCGGACAAGTGGGGGGCCACGGGGCCGAATGAATAAACAGAGGGCCCTTCTAGCACCCGGCGCGTTACGAGGGTGCGCACACACACACACAGCCTCCCAGCAGACTCCTTCACTGGGTCATCAATGAGTCATTGTGGAAGTCGCCTTTGACAACAGCTGCTTGTGCCGTTTGAGGAATGTTTTCCATTTCTTCATCCGAAATCCCTGAAGTCCCCACCATGAGGAATTGGCAAACGGAAGGAGAAAGAGAGACAGAGGGGAGGGGGGGGCATAGTGGAGAAGACAGAAAGGCTTTGGATGGAGACGATGGAAAGTTTGGAGAGTGTGGGCCTATATTTAATTCTGGTTGCCAGGCAACTGATGAGCAACAGGGGAGAAAGGGATGGAGGGCAAAAGAGGGACCACACTGGGCGATGGTCCCACATGTGGATCGGGCACATTCAGCCAACATCCAGGCGGGAAACATCTGAACTGGTCACTGGAACTTCATCAAAAAACATCTTCTTCTTTAAAAAGCATCAAGCACGAGCGCGCTCACACATCAGAGTGAAATCCATGTGGCCGTGAGTTGTGTGGGAAGAGACAAGCAATGTGTTTGTGACGCGCTGGATCATAAAAGCAGGAGGAAATACTGCATCACCGAGGCCTTGTGTGACAGTGATGTTGTCCAGACTGCTCCTCTGTGTTATGGCTGAAGTTGAGGGGAGGGAGGGGAGGGGAACCGGCTGAGCTGCATTAACGCTGGAACACACTCGGAAGAAGTGCAGCCAGTTTGGGACTATGCAAAAGCAGCAATCCTCAAATTGCAACAAAAAAAAACAAAAAACAACCTGAATGTTAAATCACCCTCTTTGATTCTGCCATAGATGAACCTGTTGACCTTTGCTTTCCTCCTTGAGAAGAACAAAATACTAAGGACTTGTTGATAAGATGATGAAACTTTCCCTAAATTCAATGAACTGCTATTTTAGAGAGACTTCCACCAGGGACTGTCTGACAATGCCTTTTAAGAGGTGGCCGGTTCTTACTGTCTGCTGCTCACTTCTGTCCCCACTGTGTGAGCTAGAAAAAGAAGCCTATAAACTTAGTAAATACAACAGTGCGGGCGGCCCAACCTACCAAGTCACCGACGACCGTGTGTACCCAGGCCAGACGCGCTGCTGCTGGGGCTGCAGAGAACAGACGCGTGCGGTTTAAGATATTCTGTTGCTGCCACGTTAAAAGCAACAGAAGTGTTGGGATTCACTTTACTTTTTTAACTCAAACTCCCCGACGAGATAAGTGGATGTTTCTTCGAGGCGAGGACCGTTCACGGAGAAACGCCGAACAGTTGGCGGTAACTTCATCAGCAACTCGGCGGTTAAACTCGCAAACACGCAGATTAGCGCGGTCGTCGACGGCGAGAGAGTAGCGCTAATCTTCCTACCTGGTGAAGCGCTGTCAGTCCGTCTATGTTGGCGTGGTTGATGTCAGCTCCCTGCCGGAGCAGAGCCGCTACCTCCTCCCGGTCTCCGGCGGAGCAGGCGGCCATAAACACGGCTCCTTGAGCGAATCGGACTTTCGCCCTCCGCGTCACGGAGCCGCTCAGGGTTTCCCGGGCCTCCGATCCCGTCCGATCCGTCTCCGAGCCCAGCCATCGCTGCAGCTGATCCTGTCGTCGCTGTTTGGCAGCTTCGGACCGGGAATGGTCAGTGGCCGCCATCTTCCCTGGTCTGTCCCGGACAGATTCAGCTCATAGTACGAGCAGAAGCGGAGTGGTTGGTTTTGGGTTGAGCCTCCCCCGGGCTGCGCCCCCTGGTGGACAGACTCCGGAAACGAAGCCGTGAACTTCAACGCAAACTTCTGACTGAGTGGCAGTCGCATGCTGCCTTCAGGGTCTTCTCGGAAGTTCCTATTTCACTGTGAGAAACAGTATATTGTTTGTCATAGTACTGCATTGACACTGTATTTTATTTTCTTTCTTTACAACAGCTAAAACAAATACAAAATAGTGTGACTTTCTCGTAGACTAGGCTAAGACAATGAGGAATACCAGCCTACAACAATTAGAGTGCATACCAACAACCGTAATGAATGATTAATGATTAAGCAATTGTTCATTCATTTTCATTTTAGTATATTTTATTTTCACAACATCTTGAGATTTTATATCTTTACTAACTTATTATAAAAAAGTAGGCCTACCAACTAGCCCGCATGAAACACACACACACACACACACACAAATACAGGTAATATTACTTGTCATCATTTATGATTTAGTTTCAACATCTCAGCTGACACCAGTTCATGATGGACTTGGTGTGCCTTGGTGAGAATCACAATCAAGCAGTTTACTTTGAGCGTCACAAACACCATTAATAAACAGGCTGTTTACATAAAGACCAACATAACAATTAAAATACATGTTTTATAGTAAACGCAGAGTCCATACCCTCCACCCTGAAGCTTCAGAGCCGTACTAAACATACTAAGTAAAAATGGAATACTATTTCAACACACATAGCAATGATTTTTCAGAGTTCCCCTTTTTCCGACTTCACTTTAAGTCATTGCCATATGCATGCAAGTACAATGGATCATGACGTGCGTAAAAATCTCTGTAATTTCAAACTCCACTTCAACAAATATTTTGTCTTTGTAGCGAACTTGTTTGACAGCAGGGCTCCCTGAGTTTATTTAGGACTTCCGGTTCAACAGCTTTCGCAACAGGCTGTGCGTGTAATGACTGTTGTTATGATTTGAGGGCAGGATGACTACAGTGCTGAGGGGGATTCCCGATATGCGCCTCTAGTGTCGACAGTACGGTAAATCGACTAAGTCTTTTTTGTTTTAATGGCAGCTGTTGTTACCATGTCAATTATTTAGATGTATTGGGCAAAGTTAATAGATGTGTTTGTTTTGGAGAAGAACATTTAATATGAGGTTTAAGGGGGTGGAAAAGAGGGACAAAAAGTAAATAAAAATAGATAAGCCAATTGGAGCTTCTTAAAACTGAAAAATGTATAACTGTATTTGTTTATAGATTTTGTAGCTTATGCCTCAGCATCTTTATCTAGTTCATCATAGAGGTGTGGTTTTTCATTTGTAAATGAGCTCAAAACCTATTGATCATGGTTTACAGGCAGATCTGTAGGCTTTAATCTCACAGAATGGTTATAAAATGCTTTGAAAGCTGTAAACTCCAAATATCAAGTGAATTTTACATAGATAGTAAGAGATTAGATAGTAACAGTGATTAGCCCACACACATTTTGCCAGTATCTATTACTGTCAGTGATTATTACAGAAGTTGTGGATTTTATCATTACAGCTCCTAATTTGTCTAAGGATTTATGAATAAAATATGTACAATTAAATTACATTTCAGGAGAATAGAATATAAAAATTAACCAGGAACTCATTAGATTACCCTGCTTATGTTACCTGTATAGTTACTGCCAGAGTGTGTCCTGCATCATCTGGAAGCCTCCCAAGAACACCTTCAGGTCCCTGATCTTCTGTTTGGTTACTGTTACGCATGTGGGCCGTGAACCGTTCTCTGCTTTGTGTGCTCTTTCAAGTCACAGCCTTTTCTAGGTAATTCAATTTTATTTATATAGCGCCATATCATAACAAAGTTATCTCAGGGCACTCAATCACATGGAGCCGGTCGAGACCAACTTCCACACACACAAAGACCCAACGTTCCCACCATGA
>JAVQJL010031416.1:0-16606 GCA_036024295.1 Nannoperca obscura | reverse complement strand
ATATATATATATATATATATATATATATATATATATATATATATATATATATATATATATATATATATATAAAATATGAAATGCTTCTTGACTCAGAGTTAGGCTGTTAGGCATTGCTTCAACATGTGGAGAAATGCAAGGCTTGATTGGCCTGCTGTGTGTTGTTACAGTAGCTAAGCTATAATTTGAGAATCGCCGTTTAGAGGAGGAATTTAGCCAAAAGTCACTTGCAAAATAAGTCAGTCTGAATTCACCACATTCTGTTCTGGTTTCCATATTTCCTCTACCTCTTTTAAGTAGAAAGATCATTAAATGTATCATGTCGTGTGAAGGCAGACTCGACTAGTACTGTGGTGTTTTCTTGAAGGAGACCATTGTGCGAATGCTGTGCAATCTCACTCGCATAACTGAACCGAGCACAGTTCTGTGTACAAAAGGAGTCATGACAGTTAAAATTTAGTGTGAAAGTTTAAGGGTGTAAATACCACCTAGAGTATCATTCTGCATGGTCTCTAATTATTCACCTCGGCAAAGTCTGCAGTTACTTTCGACACCTTTTTCTTCTCCTTATCGTTGCTGCAAAGTCTCTGATTGGCCATTGAAGATCCAATTTATGCACTATGTCGGTTTCACGGTCAGACTTTTGCACTTTGCTCTCCTGTGCTCAAATCTCATTTTCCCTTAAGTCTGACTGTCCAGCTGTTTTTAACACCGACTTGCAAACCATGGAGAATGAAACACCAATATCATCTGGAACTCACATTTGACCACAGATAAGAAGTTAACAACCAACAATTTATAGTTGGAAGGATGCAGTTCCACACAAAAGATATGTGTCTATTATTGAGTTAAAGAAGAACTGGTTTTAGATGAGAAGAGTACTTCGACATCACAGGATTTTTTTCAAAGCCAAAGGGAGCTATAAAATGAATATGTGGGCTGTTGGCGGAGGAAGATAGAGGTCATGTTTTGTCTCAACATGTGGATGCACTCACACCCACTCTCCCTTTCTCTTTCGAACACACACACAAACACACACAAACAAATGTACTTGCGCAAGAGGCAAAACTTGGCAGTCAGACACCATAACTACTCAACAAATTGCTGTCCGTCCTGCTGTAGGCCTCTGTGCATCATGTCTCAGCACTCGAACGACAGCTTTGAATTGCTTATTATGCAGTTTCTCTGGAGTGCTCTGCTTGCACATGCAAGCCACAATCTCTGTGCAGCAGCAGCTGACTAGGGAAACTGTGGAAATAATTGTCTGTCGTTCCTTGTTGGCTGCTTTGACGTCTGGAGAATCTCTTTGTGGTGCACTAACAGAGTTGTTTGAAGTCTCTGTTAGTGTGGTAGGCAGTGGCATGGCGCGAGAGCGTGCACTCCATGCTAGTTCACATCTGTGTTGGATTCCACGATGCACACAGTGTCAGACTGGCTGGTGGGAAGATGGGAGGGGGGTGGGAAGAGCAGGCTGAGCATAATAGTTGCAGGTCTGACCCTGGCAGATGGACAGGACAGCTTCTGAATGGAGATTTTCTTTCTTTTTTTCAAACATCATTTTGCACTTGCTTTCCCGAGACAGGTCAAACGCCCAGACAATGGCAAGCTGTGGTGTCTACCAAAGAATTCGTTACCACTTAGAGTGCGAGAGCTGCTGCTTGATGTTGCACTCAGTGAGCATCAAGGTGACTCTGTTTTGATCAATTGCAAATGTGTCAAAAGGCCCTGATTATATGTATTTATTGATGTTTTAGGATGTTTCAGACAATTGTACTTTTTGCTGCTTTGGTACTGTTGTTTTTCCACCTTGATTTTTTTTTTTCATATCCAAAACATTAATCAAAAACTAAAGAAAATAAAATTGCCATAAAGCTCACTGTCAACCCAAACTATGGATGTAAGTGTCTAGTGTTTATTCAAGCATTGTTTGTGAAATGTTTACTCCTGTAGTGCTCCAAATCAAAGATGTAGAGAGCTAAGAAGCATTCAATAGCTGTAATAAATTTTTCATCAATTTTGCACTTGTCAGAGGGGAACTGTTGTTCATGAAACAAGAAGAAGGGAAGGATGCATGTTTCCCCATTGTCTCTGGTCACTGCTGGTCGCTCTATTGGAAATAAATTAACCTGACTGCCAGGAACTTTATCATGTCACCTGCAGAGTGGATGCATGGCGAGAGATGGTGTGGTGTATTTGTATCCACAGTATCTGCTTTTCGTCCTACCTGTGGACTGATAATTCCTTTTTCAAACTCACATGGAAAATTCAGCGAGAGGGCCAAAATCCAGGGTGAAACTTTCCAGCGTTCCATTTTGTCCACTCAAGTGTCACTAAGTGATGGAGGCCTCCAGAGTGAGTTGGGCTGCAGTTCTGCAGCAGCCTTCGGGGCAAATGTGAAAAGCACCGAGGATTTTAGTTCTGCTTTTCACATGCATAGTGGAGATGCCGTGTGAGGTCACAGTGGAGTAAATATAGCCCTGAGAGAGTGTTAAAGACCTCGTTCTGGGGCCAGGCTCAAGTCAGATGTGCCGTCCCCTCCATGCTCTGGAGGGCAGGGAAACTAAGCATATCATTAGGGAGCCTGCACCAACAATGGTAGGACAGGTGAAGGGCAAGCAACGGGCCTAGTGCTATCTAGTGAGTTATAGGACTTTCCACTCATGCAGTTCAGCCAGTTCATATAAACATTTATGATCCGTCTTAGCTTGAACGATGCGGATATGGCAGCTTTCCCCATTGCCAGCATCCTGCAGCCTGCCTCTGAAGTGGAAGCGTACCACAATCAGTGCAAATGTCACCTAGTATTATCTCCAACTTGCTAAATGCCAATTACATCTTGTCTGAGTCACAGCATACCATATGGTGAGTGATAAGATTAAAAAAAAATAAATAAATAAAAAAAACCTTATCTGGGCTTCACTGCAGACGCCCTGAAAAAATACAATGAAATGGAGCCTCGATTTTGAACAGATGTGCACATCACTATTTGATTCATCGGCCAAGGATGTGCGATTGGCATTCTCTGCTATCTAGCCTGCCGGTGCTCGTACTGATCTGCGCGCACGGTGGATAATATTTTGTCTTTAGCGGCGATGAATACAAGCCTGGATAAGTGAGTCTGCTGAATAAATGATGTTTATAATCATGGCCCTGGGTGTCAGCTAATGTGCCTGGGGAGGTGGGGGTGGGGAGATGAGGAGTTTCAATCATCTGTCCAAGCAAGCCCCTCCAAGGCAGATGGTGACGTGGGTCTAAACTGCTGCGCGGGTGGGTAATGGGTTTGTGAGCACGCTGGTCTCCTGCTGGATAAGCTCCCCTGATAGCGCCGCTGACCTCTTCCCCCGGTAGCTGGGACAGGAAGTCACAGCACAGCTCCATTTAGTGCAGGTGTGTGCGTGTGTTTAGTTTGCAGGTATCATGTATGAGACAAAAGGACAGCGGCAGGTGTGGAGGTGGGAAGGTGAAAAGGCAGGAGGCGTACACAGCTCCCCAGCCGGAAAGTATAGGGGAAGAACAGATAAAGCTAAGGAAGGAAAGTTCAGGAGCGAAGGCTCAGCAAGGGTCATATTTGCTGTGATTAAACTTTTGTGAGATTTCAGTTCCTGCTCTCACTGAGTCACCATTTATCCAAGTTCGTGGAGGATTCTTGTTCTGGCATCGGCAGAAGGTAGACACAATTGTAAGGATTTTTCATTTTGAAGCAGAAAAATTAAAAAACACCATTTAAACACAGTTAAAAATGAAATCATATTAATGGCTTCATGCTAATTAACAATTTTCATCACCCTCCTGTATATGTCTGTCACCTCTCTGTTGGTTAGTTTCAACTTGTGACTGTTGGTTCCTCTTTGTGAATGGAGCCTGTCTCAGTCGGCCACTGTTGTAATGCTTTTTCCAGACAGTTCTTCTTGACATATTGAGTAATTTAGCTGTTTTTCTGATTTGGACACAGATGATTTGTCCTCTCTTTGGAGCTCTGTTGGTTGCCTCATGCTCCTTTGAAAACTGGCATATCAAACTGCTGACTGCCAGACCTCTTCAATGGCTGACATATGCCGTTAATAAGCATCCAACTGAATGCGACGCACCTTCGTAAATGTGATTAATCCAAAGTTAAAAGTCCTTTTTCTTGAACTTAAAAAAGGTCGTAAAGTGAAGCCTGCCAACGCAGCGCACAATGCATTAAAGACGCTCCTGAGCTGCACTTCGAAGGGGCTCTATTAAGGAGGCGTGGCCTGTCCTGAATGCCCTTGGCATTTAAGTGACAAGTTTGTGTTCACACACTGCTGTTTTTCATGGACATTATTTCTTGGACTCCCTTTCCCTCCATGGCCACCTTCAATTGTTAAAAGGTGCAGAACTAGAAGATCAAACTAAAACCAGATTAACTTCAACTAAAAATCCAATCAACCTCACTCCCATGATGCTCCCTTTTGGTCCTTGTCAAGCATACTGTTGCGGTGTTTTCAAACTACAAATAACTTCAGCTGTGGACTTTTGTGTAAGGCTGAAGTGTGCGACAGCTTTAAAGAGAGCCTCAGAACCAGAGCGCTATCTAAATGAGGCATAATAGATGTGAGAGTGACATAACCATGTTGAAGGGATGTAAGCTGCCTGACAGGAACATTGCTTCTAGCAACTCCTGCGTTGCATTAGTGATGATTTTCCAGGAGGCGCTCACAAAGAGTCTTCAGAGCGCTCTCCTGAGCCCCAGCCAAACCCGGAAAAGCCCCAAAACAAGAAGCCATGTGCCCACAGGCGAGAGCTCCCTGACACAGCTCCACGCGTATTGTTATTCATAACCCACCCTCAATACTGGCCAAATCTATTTCCCCCCCACTTCCAAAATAAAATATAGGTCATTTCGGTTCTAAAAATGGCTGCCTCTCCATGGGGCTTGCCAGAGCATGAAATAGACTTTACATCACGTTAGCCAAGCAACAGCAACCAAGAAACTTTCTTTTTTTTTTTGGTCGTTACTCATTTTTCATCCCCTTTTGTTGCTGTAATCTAACATATGGCGGTTCTTCTCTCACTCTCCCCTCCTCTCTTTCAGTTTATGACCCGAATAAGATATCAGCAGTTTGCCAGGTTTGGAATATGACAGGCGAGGCTAAAGTCATGTAGAGATTTAGATAATATGGTTGCAGAACACTCCGCAATGCTATCCACCTCTGCCTTTCAGACTTCCCCCGTGCTGATAAGCAGCAATTCGGGGAGGGGGGGGGTTGAATTTCAAAATGCTTCGGATTTGCAAATGTCTGCCGATATGGCAAAGGCAGTCACATGACAGACAGCACAATTACTTCCTACCTGTTTGTAATGCTACCTATCCCCTCAGCCGCTGGTAGATGAATTACAACAATATCCACTCGTCCTCTGGGTAGTGGCTGCAAAACACAATATGCTAAAATAAGCTGCTCTCGCCTCCATTGTGGCTTAGACAACTTCAGACTGCAATTTATGGAGGCTAAACTCACTTGCAGCAAATTGGATAATGCAGTGGGGGAACTTTCTGGGGTTGTATTTGCTGTAGTTTAGAGTTTACACATTTCCAAACGCTCTTCCTCCACAACCATATGGTCTTGTTTTTGTTTTTTTCCCCCTCCCCAAAAAACAACATTTCCATCTCCTTCCACTCCATGTCCAATGCATAAACTCCCCGGTGGCTGCCCCTTGAAATTGCCTCATGTTTATTTAAACTTCGAGGGCTGCAGCGGAGCGCCTGGTGCCCCATTGGTTTTCTGCAGTGTTTTCTTATAGCCAGCCGACCCCGGAGCCATTCATCAGCTGGGCTAAGTGTAGCTACAGCGCACAGGGCTAAACAGCACTTCACCACAATGAGTGTGACATCAACTCTCCACACAAACCAGCGGGTGTGTCAAAGAGAGGCACAATTACAGAGGAGGAGGAGAAGGAGAAGGGAAGAGGTGGAGAAATGACCACAGAGAGAAACAGAGGAGAGAGAAATAAAAGAGCGAGAGAGAAAGAGTGGCAGAGAGTGTCAGTCATGTAGCTTCTAATTTTGGTTCTGGCTCGAGCACTACTTTGTTCCACCACGGGCTTTTATGCTACGAGCATGAGTTGGCTCAAGACAGACAGAAGAGAGCTATTGAATTAGCAAAGACCGCAGTCCACACATACCAAAATACCATGCGAACACACACACACAAAATAATGAGTAGGAAAGGAGTTTGGAGTAGAGTTAAAAAGTTAAATCCAAGTGTTTTTGCATGTGTGTGAGCATGCAGTACTGTTTTGTCTTGTGTTTTTATTCTTAAAGCTCCTCAGACTGTTAAAATGTTATCGAATGTCCACAGTAAAACGGTTTGAAAAACTGATTTCTTTAAATGTGGATAAAAGAGCAGGACTCGCATCCTAGTTGAGTGGAGAGGACAACAAAGGGAACTCAGGCTAGGATCCAAGTTAGAGGAAAGATGAAGATATGAAAGATCAAAAAAAAGGAATGAGAAAAGAGGAACTGGAACTGGCAAACGCCGACGTCCAGCTGTGCCACAATCAGTCACATTTTTAAAAGGCAAAATGTAACTAGAGCCAAATTGCCTGTAACTTAAATGGGAAATAATGAAAAGAA
Source organism: Nannoperca obscura (assembly GCA_036024295.1). Lineage (NCBI taxonomy): Eukaryota > Metazoa > Chordata > Actinopteri > Centrarchiformes > Percichthyidae > Nannoperca > Nannoperca obscura. The sequence goes on along the minus strand of JAVQJL010031416.1, from coordinate 10,011 downwards.
GAGGCCACACAGATCGGAAGTGAATATATATATCTTCATTTATTTCAATATTTAAACCCACTAAAAAGTTGTAAATACAACTTTTGAATGAAAGGCACAGGAAAAATCAGACAATGCTGATATAATACTCGAAAGAAAAATTACAGTACAAAAGTGGTTACGCACGTACAAATCCCTCCAGGTTCAACATCCTCCAGTCAGGGGGAACGGAAATGTATCTGACACAACAAAGTGGGAAAGGGGAAGGTTCCAAAACCAGAAAATACCATCGGCCAAACTTCCCTTTATTGCTTTTCCTGACTGCCAAGGGTCACGTCAGCTCTCCGGGTCTTGCAGGAGGCCAAAAAGCAACTGCTGTGCTTTCTAGTTTGCCCCGTAGATGGAGTGGCTCATATTTACTCGGTCATTTGCCGTGTCTGCTAACCGTGCTACACAAAATCACTGGGCGTTTAGCGTCTGATTTCACAATATCAAAACAGATGACGTACAAAACATATGGAGCCAAAGCGGGGATTTCTTTTTTCTTTTTTTAAAGGTTATTTAAGTAACATCTCTCATAATCCATTACCAAATGAGCCTATATTTGTGATTATGCTTTAATTCGCTGGACCACTGAGTGTAAAATCAACCCAACCTCTAAGTGGTGCCGGGTGTTTAAATATTTAACAGAAATTTCTGAGCTGCAAAATGTGAAAGTGCAGATCAGAAGCCAGTTGTGGAGCAAGGAAGTCATTTAGGATATCTTCGTTCCTTTTTTCTTTTATTTTTTTTAATAAACATTTACTTAATAAAGCTTACTGCAATCAACACTAGTGGGAGAAGTTTCACAATAGGATTCATTTACCAATTACAGACATTTAAAGTAAATTTGGCACTGGAGGCCTCTACTGCCCTGATTTATTGTGTTTTCTAGTCCTCTTAAGAATCACTTCATTTAGCCAAGATTCCTTTTTTATTATTTTATTTTATTACCTTGTTGAAGAAAAACATGTCTGAGCCTATCTGATCATCATTTATTATTCATATGGGAGGTTAACAAAGCAGACGGGGTTATGTGACGTTAAGTATGCCCAATCTTTGACTTGTATACCTTGAGATACGGTTCTTATGGAGGGAAACAAAGAAAACAAAAATCAGTATGCAGGCCTGCCAGCACACATCCGATTGTGTACACATTACAGTTCCTATGGACAGCTCTACTGCGGAACAACTGGAGGGAAAGGTGCCGTTACTCTGTACTGCTCCGGGTTCTTTAATATTATATATAGCCTCTTTGGTATAGGCACATCTGCATCAAGGGACCACCACTGTCCAATTATTCCCTTCCTTTTCCTATGTGCAGCTGTCTCGCTTTCTCGGTTTCCTATTATAAAAAGGGAGGGAAGGGGTGGAGGGGGGAGACGGAACACACGCACAAAAAAAAAAATAGATGATTGCCACAATCCTGGAACCTGGAAATCAAGTGATTGATTGGAGTAGCAGAAAATTAGACGTATGGCCGCCGAGGGTTTTCTTTTTCTCCTGCATGAAAACCAAACCTGCGACCCGCTGCCTCTCCTCTCTACCTGCTGCAGCTCGGCTTTCTCTGCTGCCCGACAGCAGAAGATTCATGCTACATTCGCCTTCCCTGCAGCCATGCTACAGAGAGAGAAAAACAAAGAAAAAAAAAGCCATGGCACAGCAAAAATTTAAACGCACCAATCTACTTAAATTCAGCCCTGAAAAAAACAAAAAACAAAACAAAAAGAGAACCCCAAGAGAACCTAAGGGCGAAACAGGTGTTAAGGTTCCTTGTTATGAAACAGTTCTGATGGATTGAGGAGTGAACGGGAGGATGGATGGTCGGGGCTGCGCGATGTTGCTGCTTGGACGCTCTGGTTTGTGTTAGCCTGGGTCCACTGAAGGATGCGTCTAACCAGAGCCCTCCCCCCCCCCCCCATCCATCCATCCCACGGATGGCAGCCCACCCCGGGGAAGGAGAGTTTACCTCGATCCCCTCTCTATCCCAGTTCTAAGCGGAATCTCTTAGCGCCGCGCTCCTCTTTCAAAGTCAGGTAAAAAGCTCGAGCTTTAGCAAATCTGCTTTGAAGTTTGAATCTTACACCTCCTGATGCAAGACCCGTAACACCTTTCCTGGCTCCGGTGCACAGAGGGGAGTGAATGACATCATGTACAAGAACCAGGATCTCCAGAGTCCCGAGATAAAGAGTACAGGATCCAGTCTCAGTGCGTCGGGCGGACACCGTCTCCGTTCATTACCTGGCTGCGGCAGAGGACGAGGCGGCAGCTAGCTGCGTGAGGTATTCGCGCAGTTCCTTGGCGGCCTGGAAGCGCCCGTAGCGCTTGTTGGGTCTGGTGCACTCGTCCAACAGGGCCTCCAGTTGTCCGTCTTTGGCTATGTGGGCGGGGGGGTCGTGGAGGAGGCCTCCCGTGGTGCCGCGCCACGTAGCGTACCGCGACAGCAGGTTCTGGCACACCGCGTAGTAGTTGTGGTCCACGGTGACCCTGGAGCACAGGGAGTCCTTGGAGAAAGACAGGCAGGCCTCCCTGTCGCACTCCTCGAAGCGGCTCTCGTACCACACGTCGTAATTTTCTGGCTTGTCTGCGGGGAGACGGGGAGACGGTTAAAGCGAGGACGCCGCAGTAATAAAAACATACCGATCATAAAGAACAGTCAATAATGTTAATAGAGTCGTAGATTAACAACATTCATTTCAAATATATAAAAGCCTTTTTTGAGCTTGATTCTTACAGCTTTCATGAGATGAATGTGTAATGAGACATGAAGGTCTGATGAAAATCAAACCAGCCGGCAGTTTACATTTTAGATGGCTTATCTTCCTGTGTAGTTTTCAGTTTACCAAGATAACAGTTACCAACATTTGGAACAGATATAAGTTTCTAATTTCACACATACATTAGATTAAAACCAACTTTTAGGCTGCATCTGATCACGGAGAAGAACTATTTTTCAAAAGGTTTGTCAAAATTACTACCCAAGAAGTGGACCTGCCCAGAAGCCGGTGGGGCCGAGGAGCCACTTTTGACATCCCACGGGCGCCAAGTGGAAATTCTTTTTCAAAGCACACAGCCAAACAACTCATCTACCATTTCATTTGACAGAAATGAACCACTTTCCAGATTTATTGAGCAAATAAAATTCGCTCTCCAGCTCATTTCACGTTGCTTTTTCTCTTTAGAGGATTGCGCCGGGGAAAGGAGGGAGCCAAGAAAATAACCTGAAATGATGAGAGAGCTATTGGTTTGTGCATTAAAAAGGCGGATCGATAACATTGTCGGGAGCCGGGGCGGACCCAGAGGATGCAAACACATAATCAGCGTATCAGCGTTGTAATGCACTTCTCCGCTGGCTCATCAGAACAACTCAATCAAACATCCAGCGCTGCCCTGTTAGCAAGGGGCCCCACGTGGCCCCCTGAAGAGGAGGGGCGCATCAACCTCAATCAGTGTGGGTGATGAAGATGGATCTGCCCCCACACACACACAAACATATATAAAAAGATGTACGTAGCAAGGTGAGGTGAAAGCAATTAATGTTTCAGAGCTGGCCATGCATCACGCCTCAGCAGTGATTGACAGATGGCATCAGGAGAGTGTCTCATTCTTGTTCACTCCCACTGACGGACACACACACACACACACAAAGCAAAACAAACACACAGCAGTCAGAACGCCTAAAAAGGAGCGAGGAGAAGGTTCATACTCAAGGACGAAGATGAGCACGGCAAAAAAAAAGAAGAAAGTACTGAGAACGAGGTCGATTTACTTGCACCACAATCCTCTCCGTTCCGCTCTTACTGCCGGGCCTGAGTGTAACAAAGCTAGAACATTTCCAAAGCAAACGCAATCATTTCCAAGTCAAATGAGTTGGGAGAGCAGCGGACAAGGCAGGCGGCCCTGCCCTCTCCCCGTCTCCGGCAGCTTCCATGTTAAAGAGCTCAGGTCGGACTTGTACACATTCAGCTCACCGCTCCGCCTTGCCGGGGCTGCGCCGAGGAGGGAAGCGCTTGTTAGCGCGGCCTCACCGGCGGCATTCAAGAGAACGAGCCGGTTTTAACAATGCATGCCCGTGTTAGAGTACATCATTGAATGTGAGAGAGGGGCGAGGCGTGCGCGCCTGTGTGAGTGTTTCAAGGGCTGCTGCATTTGTGTGTGAGTGTGTGTGTGTGTGGGGGGGAGACTGAGACCGAGTGAAGTGTGCGTTACATTATACAGCATGTGTTTCCAAAAACCACTGGGGGTGAAACCGTCCTCGAAACGCCATAAACTCAATGATGGAGAATGGTTCCTTTCGCACCAGTGGACTGTGCAAACACACGGCGCAAGGCACCACTTGAAAACGTCGGTCGTGCGTTTCATCTCCCCCCCGAACCCACCGCATCAATATGGATGCCGCTAACGAGAGGGTGGACTGCGCGTGGCTTTCTGCGTGTTTGATTTGCAAATCAATTGGCCTCAGTTTAGGCTGATGAGACTGGCCCCCCCCTCACACTTTAACTCGCTTTCAATCTCGGGCTCTAATTGAAGGGATTGGATTGTGTGCTCGCGGAGCCTTGAGAGGTTACGGCGCCACGTTTCCTGCCGCTGTCCGACACGCGGCCCTGAACTCTTAATGATCATTACTGCCGCCATCCCCCTTTCTTCGCGCGCCACTTGGCACACGCGCACGAACAGATCCAACACCCAAGGAGCACGTAAACATTCTGGAGGCTTAAACTGTGAATGGTCAGGGTAAGCAGCTCGAGTCGTCAAGCTGGAAATGTGTCGGTCGGACAAAGGGAGTCACGATATGGATTGCGCGTCGGGACTTGCAAAGGGATACTGTGACAGGGTTGGGAAAATTGCAGCTACTGGCAATAAAGGACACACACGCACACACACGAACTACAGGGCATGTTGGGAGTGCTTTGACATGTACATAATACTTATAATTTGGCAAAGCGGCACTTTATCTCGGGAAGAATTCATCACGTTACTTGCCCTCCAACTACACACACGCACACATCCAGACATTAGTTCATATCTGTCATAGGGCGCAATGGTGGAACCTGAACACCTAGCGATACAACAGTTTATCACTTTAATAGGATTTCTGCAGGAAGAGACAAATCTAAGAGCCCGACTGGGTGGTCGTCCCTCTCTTTGAAGTAGCCTTAGGAAGAGGGACTGAGGGGTTGGAAACTGCCACACTGAGCGTGTGATGAATAGCTCTCTCTGTCCTTGTTATGAGGTTTATTCTGAGAGGCAAAAAGAAAAAAAGAAAAACTAGGGCAGCGGAGATGGCTTGTTATCCAAACGATCTTTGCTTTGATGGGGACGAGCATGTCGGAGGCAGAAGGGGGTGCTGGAGGAGTGTATTCTTAGAAGAGAACAGGCCTTGAGCATGTGCAGATTTGCACACAGCCGTCTGTCCCTCGAGACCTTTCCTCGAACCTTTGTCGCTGCCTCGTAAAGCTACAGTTGGCAATTATATTTCCGACATGAAGTTTTCGAGGGAATCCAGGCAGCGGTCACTGTTTGAATCACACTTTGAGGAAGTCTGTGATAAACAGCTGGAGGATGGAGAGGAGGCCAAACCCCTGCATGAGTAGACGCGTAGCAATTGAACAAATGATACAATTAATAGTTTGTTTTCACTTTTTAAAGTTTTAAAGAAGCACCAATCTTATGCAAGTATAAAACCACCCATGACCTCTCCATAATTTGGCAAGTATTAACTTGTGTTCATGTAAAACTAAAATTATAAATGCTTCCTGTACAAATTTCTTATGTAGCCACAGAGGTCGTATTTAAAAGCTTATAAAAAAAAGGTGTGATACGTGCGCTTGTGAACAAAGAGGAATTGTCATGGCAACTGGATATACGAGGCATTACTCAGACATATGGACACACACCCACACACAAAGAGCACGTGTTCAGGTAATGATGGACTCACTCTGCTTGATCAGCCTTTTGTCTGCCACAAGAACGTTCTCTGCGTCAACAACGATGACCTTCCCGTCGCGCGGGCCGACCGCAAAGTTGTCGAAGCTGACGTCGAGCAGGTAGAGGGCAAAGTCAAAGTCGTTGTTGGTGAGCTGCTCGGCGATGTCCATCAGCTGCCGCGCCAGGTCTACCCGCTTCTCCCAGGGTGCGTTGTAGAAGCTCCACAGCTCCTCGCCCACGTAGTTGACAGCTACCATGCGCCCACACGCTCCCAGGTACTTGGCGAATGGCCACCCTTCGTCTGACGGAAAGCTCTGCGAAGGACAAACGGACGAGAACATAAAACGTTGATTTAAAAACAGATTAAAAAAAAAAAGACATCAGGCTGTGTGATGTGGAGTTGGCTGAAAGGAAAAATAATACCCACAAATACCCCATTGTCTTTGAAAAGCAGAGGCTAACACATAAATTGTGAGAAACCTTCACATTGTCAAAAAATATTTGTTTAACTTGCACAGAAATCAGTTTCTCAAGAGAGAGAGAAAATAAAAAGGAACATTCCCAGATGCCAAACACAGGGTTACTGTGTGCAGACTTGGGTAACTTCTGATACACAATTCTAAGCACAATAGTTGAAAATCTGCCAAAGGATCACATGAAACGCAGCCAGCACTGGGTATAATGGATTAAAATTAATAAAAAGAGAAGAGCCAGATTGTGTTAAAGCCAGCGTCAGTAATTAGCGAGGGCAAAGGTGCACCATGAAATCTCAGATTTTCCCCTAAAAACTGGAAACCCTGGAGGCAAAAATCGGCTATAGGGTGACTATATTTATTAGAAACAGTATCATTAATGTTTGCGATTGTGTTTATTAAATTACGTACTTATTCCACATGACTGCACACTTCTCTTTAGAACAGCAATAGTATGCGTCTTATTTACTCGTGCACAAGGTGTTGATTACTGTAACATTACGCATTTTAATATGGGCTCATTTCACATTAAAAACTAACTTTATGCGCCAATTACTATTTTTGTCCCCCAAATTTTGGAAATGCCACAATGCTTTAGACAGCGAGGATCAAAAATTGCCTGCAAAAGACTTTTAATTTTTTTTCACACTGGTTGAAGCACTACAGCTACAAGCTCATGCACGCTGCTTTACTCAGTGCTTCCTCAGAGCTGATAGGAGGTGATCTGCGGTGAACAGCAGTTCGCTAGAAAGCCTCATGTGTTGTGATGCAGCCGCGGGGCAATTTAAACTGCTGCATGATGCTGGCTAACCGGGTTAATGCAGTTTGGGCATGCCGACAAGAAATCGCTGTGCGTTACAGGTTGAAACTGATTAATAATAAGGTAATACCGCGAGCAGGAAGTGGTATCACTGCTGCTGCTACATGTGCCCTTAATCTCTCTCAGGTTTACGCCACTTTATTGAGGTCAAACAAAAAACAGGCACACATGCACCATCATCTGCAATCTCTCAAAGTCAAGTGGTAACGGCTGCACACACACACACACACACACACACACACACTAAGTGAGTCAGCTGCATAAACTACAGGCTGAGACTGGATTTGGTTTGTCCCTTCCATCTCTCTCCGTGAGCTCAGGTGCCTCCCTTTCTTTTTCTCCCGGTCCGTGTCATTGCCACAGGCTATGACAACAGGTTGACAAATGAATGAAAAATAATGGAATGAAAATCACCCTTTTGTGCAGCACACCAGTTTCACTACAAGTGATAAGCTCTAGTCTTTTTTTACAATAAACCCGCCGCCATAGGCCTCTATCTTTTACAACAAACACCCGGCCATGTGCTAGCTTAACGACTGCCCACAATTCCTATGTAACAAATCTCTCCTAGGCTGCCAGTTCTGGCAGGCAGCCGCCGCGCAGACACGGACAGAGACTCGGGAGCGCTCATGTTTCACAGCAGGCTCGGTAGCCCTTCCCTCTCTGAAATCCAACTGCATCAGAGAAATGGGCACGGTACACACCACGTCACTGCAGGTGAGGCGTGAACACGCGTTGACTGCTGCGTTTCACCTTACACACTTGTGGCAATTCAATCCTTCACCGGCTTTCAATTTTCGGCCGAGGGGTGGGGGGCGGATTAAATATGCAGTGCAGTCTTTATTCCCTTTAAACTTTAATGAAATCCAAATTATTTAAAAACATACATTTTAACCCCCCTTGGCTGGCCACGCAGCTGCTGTAATTCAAAGACAGCTGGATCTCTGTCTGTGGCACAGTGGGGGCGGGGGGTGTATGTGACAAAGAAACCGTGGCTCGATGAGCGGATGCAGGTTCACTAGCGCACCACTGACTGGTGTTGAGACATTTTAATCTCAGGATACTCCTCAAACTACGCTGCTCTTACGCTCCTTTATTACATCCCTTGACTGTAGGCTGTAATTTACTGTGTATTGAAGGCCAACGCATGTGGATCACAACTGTACTATTGTACAAGATGCAACAAGCTGAATGCAATTCTAAGTGTAGGCTAAGGGCGCCTGGCAAGGGGTTCTTGACTGGACTAACAACCTTGAAATAATCTGGAGGAGGACGAATCAAGATCTTGATGCAACAATTATGACTCACAACTTCTTACAATCTACACAGAAACAGAGAGGCAGATGCTTGAAGTCCATCACCGTCTGTTTCTTTGGGATAAATCCATACCCTAGGCGTATCTCTTGTTCCCATCAGTTTTAAGAAAGATCCACCACCAAGAGGGGAGGACAATGATAAGTTGCATGCAATGCAGTCTTGGTCGAGCCCATTTCCCCGAGGTGACCCAATCAATTGTGGGCCAGACAAAAGTCTGTCCAGGAAGCACTACTGGCTTCCAGCAGCCTGTCTGTCTGTTTCATTCTTAAACTTGGCAATGACTCACCCCAACTCCCCCCCCCAAAAAAACTCTCGGCCTAATAGCCTTCCTCTACATGGTCTGATGTAGCAAACTTGACAGGATGAGGAATCTGAGGAAGTAGGCATGTCTCAAAAAGTGGAAAATTCCAGCAGAAAGTAAGAAACAAAAAAAGGAGAATGTTGGGCTGACTGCACTTCTAAACGCAGAGTACTGGCTGGAAAGAAGACAATCCCAGACTATCGAGATGCTGCGGGCAAACGGGCAATCCTACACGAGAGATTTTAGGATTATAGCAGGCTAAATATCTAAAATGGCTTTCTAAATTTCTGAAGTTGGTATAGAAAGATTAGGTTGAAGCTGGATCAGTTGGTGGTACATCCCTATTAGGCCCGCTTCCCTTTGACCCAGATTCAAACCTCAGATCGCTTTATGTTGCTGCAGATCTAAGCGGCTCTTGGTCTTGTTGACCAAACTTAGCATGTCCAACGTTACGGGTGAACCTGCTTTGTCCACAGCCATCCTCCCCTCTCTCACCACTGCAGGGTGATGGCTGTGGGAAAGGGGTGGTGGTGGTGGGGCAGAAAGCAACGGAGGAGAGGAGAGAGAGAATACGATGGAGACAGCAAACAGGAGAGACAAACAGAGTGTCTTTCACTTCTCCGCTCCAGTGGACATGAGGAATAAACCAGCAAAGACCTTCCTGCTAAACACATCTCTCTCTTTGTTGTCAGGTTGAAGCCTGAATGGGAGCAAAAGTAGAGCGACGGCAGATGGGGGGGTGGTTGATGGGAGGGAGGAGAACGATGAATGGCCCAAGGCTACTTTCAGACACTGTCACCGACTGTTATGAGAATGCCTTCATGTCCGTCCGGTCCTCGTCTGCGGTTCTTAACATAGACGTCGCTCGTTCGCCGCTCTGACGGGCTCATTGCACTGCGTCAGGTACCTGGTGGGTCTTGACAACTCCTACCTAGGCGTCATTTTTATCAGCTTCCTATATTTAAATTTCATATGCAAGACGTCTAAAAAGGCGAGTACTACCGAACAGCGCAGACAGACGCGTGGCGGTGGGCACCTGCGCTCTGGATTCAAACTCGCTTATTGCCGAAGTTGATAAATACAACCTCGTGTCCCACCAATCATTCTCCCTTAGCGCTCTTTAAACGGTTACTCTGCAGAAGTCATTAACGTCC
>JAVQJL010031400.1:0-14884 GCA_036024295.1 Nannoperca obscura | reverse complement strand
AGGAGGTGCTGAATTTTGTCTCTAATAGTTACAATTTTATCATTAAAGAAGCTCATGAAGTCGTTGCTACTGAGATCTATAGGAATACATGGCTCAACAGAGCTGTGACTGTCTGTCATCCTGGCTACAGTGCTGAACAGGAACCTGGGGTTGTTCTTATTTTCCTCTATTAATGAGGAGTAGTAGTCAGACAGACATCTAGTGTAGGAATGTTTGCCTAGTGGCGTGTAGTCCAGTAACAGGAATTCAAACAGGAACAAGAAAGGTCCAAAGGTACCCAGGCTGGACTGTGGTTGGTTGGTCCTTGAGCACTGTCCTCATGTGAGTGTGTGCGTAGATTTATTTTATAAAACAGAGAAGCACAGCAGAAGAAAGAGGTGGTCAGCTTCAGCTGGACGCCATCATGACCGTTGATTATTGTAACAACAACGACTGAAGTTCCAGTCGGTCCACATCAGAAACCAGAGACCAGACTGATCTCTGGACCCAGTCTGGAGCGAGGAAGGTAAACGTTAAGGTCTGAATGAGTTTTGCACCAAGTGATAAACTGATAAACATTTTGAGTTTTGCTCTTTTTACTCAATAATAGCTTTATTGCATTTCAAAAAGAATATTTTCTCTTTACAACAAACATGGAAATCTTTGCTGTGATGACACAAAGCAACACTACAGTTTTTATCTAAACAGAAGGTTTGATGCTAACAGCCCTCAGCTTAAAGTCACTATCACTCATAGAAACTTGCATATAAACAAAAAAGTATTTTGTATAAAGCCCTAAAATAGACTCAAAAATAGAGGAATATTCCTAAAGTGGCACTAAACGCTGCTACAGCGTCCAATCTTACATTTCATATACATTCCTGCTTTATACGTTTCATATATATTTATATTTTTCAACAAGGAAATACTACTTTCTTTGCAATAACAAAAAACAATAGAAATAAAAAAACTAAAAACATAAAAAACAGTCAAGTGGAATACTTTTTCTCTTTAAATCATTGTCTTTGAGGTTTGTAAGAGGTTTTAAAAATGTCTGCTGTGGTGGCAGCGGAGCAGGAGGAGGAGAAAACAGATGATTATATAATGTATAGTGTATATAATGTTTAAAGAAACATTTGAGATACAGAATGGAGGTGAAACACTTCAGAAACCAGCGACTACTGATATCCAGAACAAAATGTCTGTTTCAACACAGATGAGCAGCTTTGACAGAAGAAAGTGAAGCCCCTCGTTTTACGTATTTGTATTTTCAGGTCATCAGTAAGGTGATCAGAAACATGAGCAGCTGTGGATCTGATAGTATCATTTGTCTCTAAAATCTGATCCATGATACTGATGTTTCCTCCTATTAGTATCAGTGTTCCTGAACTTTAAAGAATCCGCGGCTCCAGAACATCCACAACTTCAAACTTTTAGCTCAAACTACGTTTTTTCTCCAGTCATCATGTGTATTCATGAAGCCAGTGACCCAGAAAATTCCAAAACATAAAAAGTTATCATCAGCGTATGCTGAGAAATTAGGAATTTGAACATTTTTATCTCATTACGAGGAACATTCTTGTACTTTTTTCTATTATATATAAAATATCAAACATGACAAATGCCGTTCAGAAGGCTTATTTAAATTTTAAATATGGCTACTTTAAATTAAAATGAAACTGGGAAAAGGATCTAAAAGCAATAAATTAATAAATGTAACATGAATGTGCTAATAAGATCATTTTTATTGCTACCAGCTACATACTTCATTATTTTTTGTTTCGGCTTTGCTTAGAAGATACATTTTAACGGATCAAATCTTATTTATATCTCACACTTAATTCAAATAAATATAATACACCAAACCAAAATATAACAAATTCTAGTATGACACAAGTCATATTCTGTCTCCTAAAAGCAATGTACCATCAGGTAAAAAACCTGGAACTAATACTAGTGATCTTGTATGGTTATCAAAACCACTGAACCAAGGATGGTGTCCTTTGGGTAAAAAAAGGTTTGAGCAAGTTTTGCTTATGAATCAATTTGAAACTCCATTGAAAAAACACAACATTTTACAGCACTTGTGTTGAAAATTACATCTTGTTTTGTTCACTGACAAGAACGTCCCTGAACCGAGCTGATGAAGACACCTGTTGTTCACCTGTCCAATGCCATCACAGCCACATGGCAGCAAACACACAGCTTTACAGGTTGCACCTGAACGCAATATTCTGCGGAATTACAAAACCGAGCTTGACTCTGTCATCAATAAGATATAAATAAGTCCGGTCGACATTGTTATATAAGTTTTTCCTGCCGAGATTTTACTGTGTTGAGTTTAGACGAATAAAATCTGTTAATGTGACAGACGAGTCGGACATCTCCACAGCAGGTTCACACCAGGACTGTGATACCATCTTGATAACTGTGTTACTATCCGTTACTTTTTGATCATTAAAGATTACAGTTTGATTGTTTTAGTAACAAAACTCCTCATGAAAATATGTTTCTTTAATATTCCATATTAGGGCAGGGCTCTCAGTATTTATTCATGTATTGCTGGACTCACCATCTTGTTTACTGGAGTTTCATGAACCCTGATCATCAGCAGAATCAATGGGTTCTTCATCAAACCGCTATTGTTTTTATTGTAGACTGATCTCAGTTGGTTCATTCATCACCTTTTTCACAGAGGACTTCACTGTATTGGACTAAAGTTAGATTAAAAAAAAAGGTTTTACGGGTGTGTCGGTTCAGAAAAACCTTCAGCTCTCCAGTCCAATCAGCAGTCTGACTCTGAGGGAACCAACCAGTCTGACAATCCAATTCTATGTGGAGAAAACTACATTTATTGATGGAAACTGACTTTTCTAGACTTGGTTTGTGCATACAGATAAATACTTCAGGACAAGCACTGTTAGCTAACTTCACATTAATGGCTGAGAACATTTATTTAAAATATTAGGTAAATCATCTTGTCTCCTCCAGAGTCAGGCAGCAGGTTTCCCTTGCTTCCAGTCTTTATGCTAAGCTAGGCTAACCATGTCCTGGCCCTCTCTCTGTACTGGACAAAGACCTGAAATCGATATTAAACAAAAGAATCTGGAGGAAACAGATCACACAGTGAATTTATTCAAATTAGTTTTTAAGACTTTGATTGTAAATAAAGTTTTACCTTCTTCTTACAGTTAAAATAATGACTTGTATTTAAAAGGTTTGGTCCATTATCTGTCATTAACATCATGGCGGCTCCATAAAGTTCTCAAAATAACAGAGCAGTAAGTCATTTAAACATGTCTGTTATTTTCAAACAAACAAACCACTTTGCTTTTACTTTCTGTTGGACTTTGTAGTTGTATCACGTTCTGACGCAGCTTCACCATCACACATTGTGACTGCATTTCCCAGAAACCACCTGTTCTGTTAACTGTGGAGCGTTTTTTACACCTGGTCTGGTAGAATTACAATTGTTTCCTGCTTGGTTTATCTTTTGTCTCTGCTCTGTTGGCTTCATTGCACGAGAAGAATCATGATATTCTGACTTTTAATTATAAGTTCATGTTTTATGGAATCAGATTTGTGTCAATATAATCAAACAAAACTTCTTAAATATCAAACACAAATTTGAATTTGAGAGAGAAGTTTTAATGCTTCACATCCACAAGCTGCAGGTGAGTCTGTGAGCAGTGGGGGGCAGTATATCAGTAGTAATGTGTCCCACCCAATGTACCTCAAAGTTTATAGTTAATAAAAGTTAAAATATAATTTTCTATTTAGTATATAGATTTATCTTGATGTTGTCACACGAGTTCATGATCATAAACTAACAGTTTGATCTGTTGTGATGCTGTTTTGTTGTTTGTTCACTGAAAAGGGGATCTCTGGTAAACTCTGACAGACTGGCAGATTCTGGTGAACTCAGCTGGACTCTGGTAAACTGGACGATTCTGGTAAACTGGTGAACTAAAGTAAACTGTGGTGAACTCTGACAGATTCTTGTAAACTCTAATGAACTAAAGTAAACTCTGGTGAACTAATGTAAACTGACAGATTCTGGTAAACTGGTAAACTCTGGTGAACTAAAGTAAACTCTGGCAGACTCTGGTGAACTCTAGTAAACTCTGGTGAACTCTGACAGATTCTGCTGGACTCTGGTGTTTGTCGGTGTGAAAACGCCCTGAACAGATGCAACATAAGGTGAAACCGTGAATTGTGGGAAAGGCAGGTGTGAAGGCAAGAGGGCAGGTCTAAGCGGACAAACCTCGGTCTGTGGTCACCGTCCATCGGTAAGGATCAATTCATTGCTCATGTCTCCGAACTTTAGAAGTCACCGCACCTGCCCCAGACCTCAAACACTACAAACTGTCACGGTGGAGACAGTCTGTCCAGAGTGTCAACAAATCATTCAGGTACGCACAGGTATATCAACACATCATCACAGGTATAAAAGACAGAAAATCATTAGAAATTCATGTTAAGGCACAAAAGTAAACCAATCCTGGATACAGGTGAGACCTGAGAGGCTTTCAGGTGAAGACTTAAACAACAGACATGTCTTCACTTTGATGTCATCATGAGGACCATGCCCCCCTTTAGGTGGATCAGTTTTACTGGTTATCACAGTCATTTCCACAATTTATTGTCAGTATTAGGGCCACAGTTAGACTAAAATTACCAGAAATAGTCATAATATTTAAAAAGAATAGATGCAATACTTGATGCAAAAATCAATAATTATATTTCAAGAAAGTTACATTTTACGAAATAAGTCCTAAAGTGATTTTCATTTTTCAAGAAAGAAATTGTAATATTTCCAGACAAAGGTTGTAGCCCATTTTGAGAATAAAGTTTTTAAATATTCCATCATAGTGAACTCAGAATATTACAAAATCTTTCTTCTTGTGAGGGTTTTTATCTGGAAACTTTTTCTCAAAATATTACCACTTTTCCTAAATTACATATACGGAGGCGTGTTGGAGGCATTTTAGGGGCGTGTTGGAGGCATGTTAGGGGCCTGTTGGAGCGGTCTTAGAGGCGTGTTAGAGGCACGTTAGGGGTGTGTTGGAGGCATGTTAGAGGCATGTAGGAGGCATGTCTTAGGGGTGTGTTGGAGGCACGTTAGAGGCGTGTAGGAGGCATGTTAGAGGCGTGTAGGAGGCATGTCTTAGGGGTTTGTTGGAGGCATGTTAGAGGCATGTAGGAGGCATGTCTTAGGGGTGTGTTGGAGGCACGTTAGGGGTGTGTTGGAGGCATATTGGAGGCGTGTGCGTGTTAGAGGCAGGCTGGAGGAAGCTGCGGTTACAGGACATCAGGTAGAATGTGATGAACATCGTTTCTTCTGTTTGTTGTTGATAAATAAAAGAGGTTCTCTGTGTGACAGGAAGCTCTGAGGCACATTGACAGTAGTACAAACATATTCAGCCGATCAGACGACAGTAAAGGCAGAGTGAACACAGTTGTACCTGAACGCCTCATTCACAGTTGAAGGCACATCATCTGACAGCAGAAGATAATTTAAAAACATTTGTTTGAGCAACAGCGACCCCCTGAGGACAGACTTTTCTTTTACACTTTCTCTGCTTATCTAATCAAATATTTTGCAGTAGAAAACATTTCATATTGGATTTTTAAATTCGTCAGCTGAATACTTTGTGCAGTTTTTATTGTTTTAATGTAGTTTTAATGTTCGGCTGCTGCGAATGACATCATCTCTTTCATCAAATCAGAGGTCAGTGTTTATGAAAAACTCTTTTTGCTGTAGGTTTCAACTGTGAACAAGGCGTGTGTGTGTGTGGAGAACTTATTTATCTTTTAGGAGGCGTGTCTGAGGAGCAGTGTGGGGGCGGGGCTCCACTGGCCGTGGGGGTGGTGGTGAGGCGTGGGTGAGCAGTCGCAGGAGCAGGGGGGTGTGGGCTTACCTAACAGTCCTCCAGAGTCCAGAGGGTACTCCAAAATGGACGCCGGTGTCGCCAGAGCGTACGGGTAGTCATACGGCGCTGCGTAGATCAAACCAGACTCAGGCCCTGCCCCCTGCATCAGAGCCGCTGGGTGAGGCGTCCCATTAGGCAGCACCGTCTGGATCTGACGAATCAAAGGCATGAGGGCGGGGCCTGTGGGGGCAGGTGTACGTATGGTGGTGGGCGGGGCCAACACAGGGGCGGGGCCAGAAAGGAAACGAGGAGTCTGACAGGAGGCTGCAAGAGAAAATGTGAGGGAGGCTGAGGAGGAGGAGAAGAGAAAGAGGAGGGGGTGTGGAAAGTTAGCCTTTAGCACAGAGTAAGGTGTAGCTGTTCTCTGATTGGTCAGTCTCTTACAGGGTTTGATGTTAGCGTCTCTGTAGGTCCCGTTCAGGATGGCTAACTCCATCAGCTGCATCTTCTTCAGACTGTCCTCCCCCTCCGCCTGAAACACACAGCAACAACCATCCACTACTTCAGTGTATGTGTATCATCATCTTGTATCATGTTGAAGTTCTTCTATGTGAGTGTTTCCATTTGATGTTACTTTATTCTTTTACTCCACTACATTTACTGGAAGCTGTGGTTTTGGATACCTGATTACGATTTTACAGTTACAACATCACCAGTTTATCAAATATGATGCATTTATAAAGTATTTAAAGCTACAACATTAAAATGCTTTTATTCTATAAAGTGCATAAGTCCATAAAGAATGTTATAAAGTGGGTTGTACTCATTGTCCAAGATGACCCTTAACTTGGACAGCGTCATCCTCTCCAACACCACCGTCAGAGAGTCCAGCTTTACCCCCACTATGCCACCAGCCCTGCTGATCAGTCTGTTCAGTCTGTTGGTGTCCTCCACCCTCAGAACACTGCCCCAGCACACCACAGCGTAGAGGAGAGCACTGGCCACCACAGACTCATAAAACATCCTGAACATCGTCCTGCATATGTGAAAGGACCTCAACCTCCTCAGAAAAAAGAGACGGCTTTGGCCCTTCTTGTATAGGGCATCTGTGTGCTTCCCACCCAATAATTGCGCTGCTATTAGCAACTGAAGATGTTAAGTGTAAATAGGTACGAGGTGCACAGTGACACTATAAATCTGTGAATGTGGAGTTTTACTTGAATTGATTTGATGTGATAATTGATGGAACATAAATTAGCTATAAACAATATTTGGATACCACTGGGTTACTGTTTGTAAGTTTGAATGTGAAATAAAATTCTTTAATGACTTGAGTGACAGTTTCTTAGACATTTGAATGGTTTGGTTAAGCAATAATACACATTTTCATAGCAGTGATTCACTCAATTCATTTATTTACTTTTGACTCAAGTTTTTAATGCACTGCATAGTCTAACCATTTCAAACTCCCTTTTCCTGGTTGTATGACTTCATGTATATACAAAAAAAATTTGCGTTCTACTCAAATGTCCATTGACCAACAAAACAATGTGACCAAGCCTTCCCATAAGTCCTTTCACGAATAAAGATGTGGAAAAAGAAAGTACCATAAACATTTTCAATAACTTTTATTTTTTTCTCCTAATAGATCTGTACAATCAACAAACCAAACTTTATATACGCCTAGCAAAAACTGATTTGTACATGTTAAATGCTTTTGGGCACAAGAGCTTAACACCCATTAAATAATCAAATGACTTGTCTAGCTATGCAAACACTTAAAAATCAGCCCCAGACCTTGAGAACAGAGTGACTGAAAGGGGAGGCAGGATGAACCAGAAAAAAAAACAAACAGAAAAAAAGAAGAATGTTCCCTTTATATATTTCTCTCCAGTGTTATAGAAAAGTACAGTCAAATATCTTATTTACAGAAAAATTAACACAGCTAATTTGAGCGAACAGATTTTTAAGGTGTGGTGGGAGTTTTTGGGCTGTTGTCTTAAAGACGGGGGTAAATATACTAGTATGGCATATTTCATTTGGATTAAAAAAAGAAGGGACAGATTGGACCAGACAGTTCATGTGAAACAGAGAGGAAGATGCACACAAGCCAACAACAGACAATATGGCTACAGCTCTGATTCCAGCACAAACTTGTGGACACCTTCAAGAGCTCATACGCCTTTGTATGTAATTCAGTATAACATCTGAATTATCTCCCTTTCACTACTTCACAAATCAACCAGACTTCTCCATTCCTGAGATACATTATTGAAGTTGTTTTCCTGTGTGATGGTGACAACAGTTATGCAGCTAACTTAACTAGTTCTTAATGTGTCACATGTAACACTTAAAGCACACCCATTTCCCCATGCTGTCCTTCAATGTCAAAAATAAAGCTGCCTTATTGCTAGAGTAACAGTGATTTCAATTCCATTGACAAGAGACTCAATAAAAATATGAAATACATGGAGATAGTTATTTAGAATTACAGTCATTGTGGAAATGAACCCCTCAGAGGTGTTTCAGCCCCTTCAGGCTGAATAGAACATTGCCATAGAAGTGCAAACACAGGAAAGAATTCATAATATTGGATAAAAATGATGATTCCATGTCTGAAAAGCAGATCTATACTACATTGACAAGACACATTCAGATGCAGATTTAAATGAAAAGCAATGGTAAAATGCTGCTGTAGCATGTTGTAGGACTGTGGTTCTCCCTGCTTAGCAGGAAACTGTTCTTCAAATGTGGTCAAACTGATCCAGAGAGGTGTTTCATGAAGCATAATTACCAGGAAACAGGATTTAAGTAAATCAAGCTCATTTTCACTTGAAGGATTTCTTAAATTATCATGGAAACTCGGCCCTCTATGCTAGCCTCGTCCTTGTCAGGATCATATTTTAGGCATAGATTTCTCCAAAGTTCCTATATTAGTTTTCTCTTTGCATGTGTTTTCTTCACTGTGAATTACTATTATCCATGCAGTATGTCTGTTTTCTTAAACCGTGTTTCAGTGAATCTGTCCACATTGGTTTTGAGTTGGGTTTATAAAAGTTTAATCCTGGCTCTCACTCAAACCAATCTTTTCACAACATGCCCTGCTCTTCTGATCCTTCTTTATGTAACACACGTCAGGCTAACCCGATGTTAGCTGGCTAAAATTATATTCATTCTAATCCAGACGACTTGTTTTATCAAACAAATAATTGATTTGTTAATCTTGGATTAAGTTATCTTGAGTGACACTGCACTTTTTTGTCGGAATAAAAGCAACAAATTTTCATGAAAAATTATTATACCATAACTTCTAGATGACTCAGTAACAAAATTGTTCCCACCTGGGGCCTGTATCATTCAGTGAGATTAGTGGGTTAGCTTGCCATCTTTTGGCTCTACTCACATTTCTCTTACCAGGATGCTGGATCACTTTTACCTGGGGTATATTAATATGATGGCATACGCTACTTCAGAGGATCAGATGAAAACCTGTCCACAGCCCACCTTCTGACCAATCAGATCACTAGAGAAATTCCAGTAAAGTGACAAGTAATAAGAGCAACAAATATTTTCCTAGATCAGTAGTATCACTGTTGTTCCAGGCTTTCTACACGTCCACCCTGGCTTCAAACAGGTCAAACAAACCAGGGACATTTACCACACTAAAACAACCTGTAATGAATGGTGCTTTACATCTAGATTTTGATTTTGCAAAGATTCTTTCATTCCTGTCAGCCTTGATGTGTTTACACTTATTCCATCACTGCAGCTCAGAATAAAATGAGGTGATGAAAATGTATAATAAAAAAGTAAACCCACTGTTATCTTATTAGAAAAATAACTACATACTGTTAAATTAAATCCCATTAAATTATAAACGCAACATTTTGGTCAGATATACTTTATCCGGTATTTACTACTTTTCTTCTCCCTGCTGTCACCTGTGATTTTTGATTCTTGAGGGAAAACAGTCAAAATTCTATACGTTAAAAGCCAGATATTTAAAGACATAATTTCTACACTTATAGTTTTGTGTTTGTTATATACATTCCCTCTCGCCAAGTATGTTTTTGCTGCCTCAGTAACCGAATGTCCCAGCGAGCATCAACCTTTTCATCTCAACATATTAAGTACTCAAATCATGGTTCCGATGATGTTGGTAATGAACAACGCTGCCTCGTTCACCTGAACACGCTCACAGCCAGACTGGAAAACCCAGAGTTGTCCGAGGCAGTTGATAACCAGGATTATTATTATCCAGGATCACCAATGTTAGGCTTAGTGAAGCCAGGGATCCCGAACAGAGACAGACCAAGTTGCTGAACTTGCTTCATTATACAGTCCCCTGAAATCAAAATAACAGTTCTCAGGTTTGGGCTTGAGGACTCGTTGCTATGACAACATATCCAAATTACTTTAAGCCAGTTCTAAAGAACTGAAAAATCTAGGTCAATTGATCAGTTAACTCTGTTATCCACATGTGAAGAACAAGGCCCTGCTGCTACGTACTGCATCACAGCCCACTTTAAATACACATGTTGAAAGGTGACAAGAGACCACAGAGACTTTCAACACCAAGTTAACCACTAACGTCAACACAGCAAAGAATGTAAAACAGGTGCTCCTGGGCTGGTTTACCGTGCACACTAACGACAAACTGGATTCAGATCAACATTAACTGAAGAGCAGCACTGTTAATAGTTCCATCATTATTTAGTTTCTGTAGCGCTCACTCTGGATTACAGCAGTACTCTGCCATTATATTGAAACTCTGCTCTTGATCAAATGAAACAGTGTATCAATTAATTAGCCAGAGGCCACCCATGAGACGTACCATTAGTGTTTTGATAGATTAAAAAATGCACTAACTATTATTTGCAAAATGTCATTCGTTATGCCGTTCACAGTCATAATTTTTATCTTGGGAGCAAAATCAATCTCTTGTGCGGAAAAAAACTAAACAAACTCTTTCAAGACTTCGGGGAGACTAAATTTGGGGATTTGAAGGCGCTATACAGTTATGGCAGTCTTTTAAAAGCAAACATGTAAATTGAGGATTACAAATAATATGTAATGATCTGTATCATCAGCCATATGTTGCCCTGCTGACATGCTGTCAGAAAATTGCATCTTAAAAATTATGAGTTCAGGAAATCTTGCTAAATTGAAATCTTGAGTTGAAATTTGCATTTTGTCTGGTAGGTGGAAATTCCTGGCTCCTCCGCAACACAATGGAAGTTGGTGGAGAATAGTGGGGCAAAGGCAACCACCTCACTCCTCTGTCCTAGTTGGAGGTGCAGCAGCAGCAGCTCTGGATGGAGACCCCAGAGAAGTCCATGTCTCTAGACGGCACAGGGCCGGGCAGACCAGCTGGGTGCTCGGTGCTCCACCAGGGACCACCCTCTGAGCTCTTCTGCAGTCACCCATCAGTCTCTATAGACTTTCTGCCCCCATATTCTATCCAGACAACAACCCCCAAAACTCTGCTAACTGACCAACATGTCTATAGCTGGGTCAATGAAAACTGTTTACAAGTGTCTACGTTTTGTCCTTCCACACAGCATGAGGATGCAGTCAGTGAGCAAAGGCCAAGATTAAAAATGAACGTAGGATGGGGGAGAAAAAAAAAATATTGGTTGAACCTTTATTTAGTGACAATATAGATGATTTTTTTTTTTATTGTACAAGTATCTCTTCCTTTCCTTCTTCAAGTTCTTTTTGTGTACAAGAACAGGGATGGTTGTCTTATTTTGAAGCAGTGCTGTGTTCTTGTAGTTTATGTCTGCAAACAATTTTTAATTTCTTTTCAGGAATGGGGAGAGGAAGAGGTCAACAAAAAAAAAAAAGAAAAAAAAGAAAAAGACAGGAAAAACAATCTTCTTAGATCCAGAGGTGTGTCTGAGACCCAGGATGACCATGTCCCAGACTGGGGTGCGGTGGGGGGGGGGGGGGGGGTGTCCAGAGGAAGTTAGCAGTTCAAAATCCATCCACCCAAACACCTAGGCCCCTCTCTGCCAGCGTACGGTTCACGGAAATCACCTGGAAGAAGAGGAGACACATTCAGATTATGTGGCTAGATCAATTACGATGTAGAAAACAAGATTTAAGACAAAAGAAAAAAGGCATATTGCTTTCAACTTTCTACAGCACTCAGTCCATCAGGAAAACAACAGTCCCGTCATATTCACCAATCTACTGCTCTGAGATTCTCTTTTTTAATTTAAACATTTGTATTCCCTAATTATTTACTGTCACCTCTAACTTCACCTTCGATTGCTGCAAAGCTCATAGAAATTAACTCCAACCTTTCCTGAATACAGATTTCCGACTCTCCCGGTCAGAAAAACTAAAATGTCCAAGAATGAGTGGGTACAAAGGGAAGATAAATAGATAGATAAATAAATAAAAGAGTGAACCACAACCAACTCCAACTGCTGACCTGTGTCCAAACAAGTAGACAGATATACACATATTTATCCCCCTCCTCCTTCATGATAACTTTACTACTGATATACTCTATCCCCCTCCTTTTAATTTCTTTTTCTTTTAACCTAAATATTTTGTATAAACAAGAGAACAGAGCTCAGAACAAACTCACACTGGTGTATTGTGCACATTTAGTTTTTATTAACATTTTTAGAAAATTGTATTATTTTATTACATAGAAAAGTTATATTTGTTATGCTCGAAGCTGCGCCCAATAACCAATTGTAAGCTGCTGTGGTTTAAGTTGGGTTTCTAAGAGAGTGGAATACTTTTGTTTAAGTAATTATTGCACACTTTCTGTAAATCCTATAAACTTCATTTCACTTCTCAATTATCACTGTGTTTGTCTGCTATATGATATATTGAACTGAAATTGCTGATCCGAACAACCAATAATTTATAAAGGAAAATCTTGAAAATGATCAGGGTGCCCAAACTTTTGCATGCCACTGTATGTTGCCTGCCAATAACTAAACGGTTGTCAATTCATGATACTTTCTCATCTCTTCATTTTAATACTTAATATACAATGGTGTCAAAAACTACTGTTAAATAAACTTGAATATTTGCATTTTCTGAAGGAAATGTGTGTGACTGCTGCATCATGTGCTGTTGCTTCTCGGGACTGGTACATTAATAAAAGTCTTTCTGTAAATTGTCAAAATATATTGCATCAAATGTTAAACACCTGTGGATAATGATTATATGTCCAACTTTCCCCAAATCTAAATACAGTGTATGTATATAGTATTTTCTGGATCTGCCTATTTTGGGGAAATATTTGAAGAATCAGGCAGCATATTCTTGGGCTGCAGATCCCACTGACATTCTTGTCACTTGTCATATCTCCAGAAAGTATTTACTGTAGCAGCAAAAATAAATAAATAAAAAAGCAATGGTTACAGACTGATCCACCTTAATACTGCTTAAAATGTACCTTCCTTTAGCTGTATGCTCTGCCAATCATTCTCATTATATGCAAATACTATGGTACTATATAATCCAAAATTAAAAATGGTTGAAAATCAATCTAGATGCAAATGGCCGTGGCTTATATGGATAGATTAGTCTGGACTGATCCGGGACAAAACGTGTTGGTTTCTGAGACTTGCGGTTCAAAAGTTATGGGCCGAAAAAACTAGTTAATTATTAGAGTGCCACAATCTGGACAAGTTGTTTCAAATTTGACAACGCACTCTATTGGATCCTCAGCAAAAGCAGCAATCAACTTCATAGTCAGCGTCTGCTGTCGTTGCTAAAAGCTGGTTATTTGGGACCAGAATATTTCATTAATTTCAGTCATTTTGAAAGTCACATCACTGATGGTTAACATGTTTGAGTAGAAACACAATGACACTTTCATCTCTGGTCTCTCTTTCTTAATCAGTTCCTGAATGTACTATAATTATGGATGTATAAAGAGCTGTAGCAGCAAAGTAGCAAGGAACACTGTATTATGAAGGTAAATTGCAAACCAGCTGTATTCAGGTATTGTACCTCATCTCCAACAATGTTCCACAGGTGGACCAGTGGGAGGCCTGTGTTGTTATCGTAGTTTGAGACCTATACAGAAAGAGAAAAACGAATCAGTTTAGCCAGTTTAATGAGAGTTGACTTTGACACTTTGGAGCAGTTTAGTTTGGAAGATCTTACCTGTGCAAGCAACGGCACTCCTCTGGTGATCTCTTCCAATGCTGATGTGGCCTCCGTTGAAAAACGATCCTCTCCTGATGAAAGACATTTTAAAGACTTCCACATACCACATGTGCCATACCACATCTGCAGCTATCAGAAAGCAAAATGGGGACTTGGTTTTTAAGACAAATGTTTCACTTAAAAATGAAGCCACCATTGAATTAAATGCCAATTAATTAGCTGAATACACTTCAATACAAGCGGTCAACAGACTGACCAACTAGCACTGGCATTTTCAAACTGGTGTTGGATAAATAGTTCCAAGTTTTAAAATGATGTGTTAACGTCAACAATGTTGTACCTGGAAGCGGGGCGATGTTGTCAAGCAATACTTCAGCACCTTGAAACGGTAGTGTTACAAAATCAGACCTGGAAAATTTAAAAGGAGCAATATGTTAAAGAAAATGGATGGAAATCTACTTCATTGTAATGACAAAGTAAAAACAGGCATACGTCTCATCTACACTGAACCTTCAATCTATCGTGTCTCACCAGCTGAATTTAGGCATTTAGCCAGTGGTGGGCCGTGAGGGCCAGCAAGGCCTTCTCTGCTGGCCTAACATAAATCATGATCATAATTTGATAAAAGTTAATTTAATTTTGAATTTACTTTCCCTAAAAATATTCTTCATATTCTCTTTATGTTCGTGTTGTTTTTAGGTTAGAGTTTTTATCCAATCAGAATTCAGCTAGCTTGTGTTGCCAGGCTGTATGAAATCTGCATGAGGCCTTCAGAATCAACAATGCTGGCGTCTGTGCAATTGACGTATTCTGCCTGTATTCTGTGTAAACTTATTAAAACTTTTTGGACAGATAATTTTAAATACCCTTTTATTTTTTAGTTTTGACAG
>JAVQJL010031396.1:0-18178 GCA_036024295.1 Nannoperca obscura | reverse complement strand
CACAGTGCAGGTGGGAGTGTGTGTGTGTGTGGTTCACAGTGCAGGTGGGAGTGTGTGTGTGTGTGTGTGTGTGGTTCACAGTGCAGGTGGGAGTGTGTGTGTGTGTGTGTGTGTGGTTCACAGTGCAGGTGGGAGTGTGTGTGTGTGTGTGTGCTTCACAGTGCAGGTGGGAGTGTGTTTTCCGTCACTTGTCAGTGAGTCTGGAACATTTGGCTTCACATTAATGAGACTCAGCGCTGTGAATCTGCACTCGCAGAACGTTTCACTGCAGGTCGCTGCTAATCGCTCGTGAGGTGGGCGGCCATGTTTCACCTGAAGCTCCAGTCAGTCGTGTTCGTCCATTCAGTGTTTGATTTGTACAGTTCAACAGTTTTCAGCCACAATAGAGACTTTGGGGTAAATGTGGAAAAGAAAACATCTACTTTAACTCCCAGAAAGATGTTTAAGCATGTTAGCAACGCTTTAGGAAGTGTTTACCCTTCAAAATAAAAGTCTCAGCTACACTTTTACACTCAGCAACCACTTTCCACGCTGACTCCACCGACACCAACACGCCTCAGTGTTTTTAATGTTGACCATGTTTAGCATGTTAGCCTGTTAGCATTTTACGCAGACTGTATGTGTATGGGCACGTTCCTGCACTGCTGTGTGCTGATTGGTGTGTTTTGTTGCTCACCACAGAGCAGAACAGTGAGTGAAACTGATTCTCCAGCAGCTTTCAGACTCACTACATGTTTGATTAATTAGACAAAAGGCAGAGACACAAAGTAAAATTAGCCCGAGTGTGTTTGGCAGGAAATACCTTCAGATCTGATAGGCCGACAGCAGCTTCCATATAAGGCAGCAGGTTCCTGACCCCTGTTAATGAATGCCCTGTCGGGAGGTTTTATGGCTCTGTGGGAACCGTGTTTGTGCTCTCGGCTGGTCTACACACTGATGCACCTCTGCAGAGGGAGGAAGCGGCGGCTCGCGCTGAATTCAGACGCCATCACAGAGTGGGAGCAGACAGGTGCTGCACTCTTTACATGTCACCTCAGCCGGCAGCCGTCAAAGTGCGTCCACTAAAGTGCTTGTTTTTAACATGGAGTCTGGTTCACACGGTTATTCAACCAGACACTCCGTCGACTTCTCGCGAGATTTCAGAGCAAGACTTTCTGTTTCTGGATCTCACTCTTTAACAGGTCTGTGTCTGCAGGGATCCATCCCATAATGTTGTCAGACTCTTAGATTATTAGTGTGAGCCAGATTCAGTACTTTTGTGTTTTGCGGCTGCCGGCTGAGACGATCTACGGACCAACTGTTCATCATTTAACCCCCAAAAGGATTTCAGACTTTACTGTTGATTCATTTCAGTCATTTACTGAGTGTAAAACGTCTTCCACTGAGTGATTACTGAGCTGAATTCCTTCATTTCTGCTGCCTGTTAAAGACAATCAAAGTCTGAGGTTGTCAGATGTGGATGATATGATGAGAATCTTTAGGATTGTATAACGCTGCATTTGAAGCCTCCTGATCCGCTCCGTGTGCTGTGAGCGCACATGTTCCTGCTGATAACCGGCTTTCAGACTGAAGGTCTCATTGTGCATCTCTGGAAATGTGCAGCATCATTTCCTGATGCAGACTCCTCCTGTCGTCTGGCCTGCGGACGCATCGATGCCGGATCATGTTTCCGGCCGCTGCTGCAGCGACGAGGCCCCGAGGCGACGAGCAGGAGCTAACGAGCTAACGAGCTAACGAGCTGCCCGGCTCAGAGAGACAGAAACCACGAGTGTGTTCACAGGAGCCCCGAATATCTGCAGCCAGCCAGCAAGAAAACACTGTGTGTGTGTGTGTGTGTGTGTGTGAGAAAGAGTCTGTGTGTGTGTGTGTGTGTGTGTGTGTGTGAGAAGCTCATGTTTCCTAAACGTCAGCTTTTCAGGAACTGAGCGTCCTCTTTTTAACTTTCAGCTTGTTAGCGTGTGTTCGTCCACTGCGCTGTGTTTGTGTTTCTTCCAGTAATAAAGCACAAAGACGGCCTGTTTTCACTCCAGACTCAGTCCAGAGCCCAGACTTTCCCAAGAAACACCAACAAAAGACGTCCAGAGTTCTTCCATTCGGTGAAAACGTCATCAGAAACACAACAGAAGACAAAGAACTCGTGTAACGGCTTAATAAAGAAGCCTAAAGAAGATGGATTTGTTAGAAGTAAGAAGAAAAGCTCTGGAGGGTCCCGTGTCAGGGAACATCAGGAGGTGAAGACGAGTGAGTGAGAAATCACACATTTAAAAGTCTTCCGCTGCCTCATTCACAACTCATTTAAAGACATTTGTTCATTTCTAAAGAAGGAATTAAGAGATTAAGAGTTTATATATGCATAAGGAAGAGAAGCTGGGAAATCTCCAGTGAGAATCAGAGGTTCGGTGCTGCAGAGCTCCTTCTGAGATGCCCCCTCCGCCTCCAGCTGCCGGCCCGTGATGAGCAGCCTGTGATTATATGCAGGTGATTCAGCGTATGAGACGTGCAGCTCTGCCACTCTCTGAAGCTCAGCTGCGTCCTCGCCTGCTCCGAGGCTCCTGAGTCCGGCCGCCAAGCTCTGTTCCTTACAATTTACAGTTTGTGGCAATACACTCCCACACGTCAATAACACCCGTCAGTAAAACACCGCTGATTGATCGGTTCAATAATTACACACATCACAGGACTACAGCTGATTACAGCGAAGTGATCGGCAAAGGGATCTTGCTGCGACACGCTGACCTTCTGCAGAAGCCTTTGGGAAAGTTTCACTTCCAACAGTTTGCAGGTTGTAAAGGAGACGTGTCTGTGTGCTAACATGCTAACTCACTTCAGGGGTTACGAGACATGTGGTGAGACTCAGCCAGACCTGATTAGACTGAATGTGTCTTGAACCACTGACCTTATTACATACTGACTTCCAGACGAGGGAACAGGAGGAGCTAACATGCTAACATGCTAACTCTCTTTACGACTCAGTCCTGCAGACCTGATTAGACTGAACGTGTCTTGAACCACAGACCTCATTCAAGGCATCGAACCAAAAACACGTTTAGGAAACCCCCTGACTTCCAGACAGGGAACAGGAAGAGCTAACATGCTAACATGCTAACTCACTTCATGACCTGCAGACCTGATTAGACTGAACGTGTCTTGAGCCTGACTCGGGTCCCACGTCATGGGTCCCTTAGACCTCTGGCTGACGTAAACCGTTAGCTGACACACACACACACACACAGACCGGCGACTCACCGCGGCCGTCGTTCTGGATGTCGGTGAGGATCTGGGAGTAGTTGACGGGCGGCTTGTTCTCCTCGAACACCCTGTCGTTGATGGTGATGTTGACGCTCTTCAGCTCCGTGTACAAACCCTCCACGGCGAAGTAACACGGCCGGTCGTCCACCTTGTTGTCGCTGAACATGAGCATCACGTGCTCCCGCCACCCGAAGTGCTCGCAGATCCTCAGGGCAAACTTCCCCAGCTTCTTGTGAGTGGGTCCCGTGTTGGTGATGGACGGGTAGACGCCGCCGTAAAAGGCCACGGCCGGGGCGCCCGCCGTAACCATGGGAACGTCCCAGTGGGTGGTGAAGAGGCCGACGGGGGAGGAGGTGTAGGAGCAGCCGGGCCCGATGAAAGCCCACGGGTCGTACGCAAGCTTCAGGTCCACGGCCATCAGCGGGGCGACGGACTCGGAGCAGATGCCGGCCTTGTCTTCGCTGTTCTTGAAGGCGTAGGTGAGGTGGTGCTCAGGCAGCAGGGTGGGGTCGGCGTTGACGGTTCTGACGGCCCGCTCCAGGGCGGGACCGATGCGAGGCCAAGCCCACGGGTAATCGGTGTTGCTCTGCGGCAAAATGACGGCCACCGTGATGTTCTGGTGCGCCCGGCGTTGTTCGTGGTGCCCTCGGGTCTGACGCCGCGAGCTGCGGTGCCGAGGCGACTGCCCGGCGACCGGCTGTGGGTCGAGCAGAACCAGCAGAGCCAGCAGAGCCAGCAGGACAGCGGCGGCGCCCTCCTTCCAGAAGGCCATGCTTCACCTCAGCAGGTCGTCCACTTCCACCACGACTGAATAATTGATCTTGTTAACTGCAGACACACAAGGGAGGCATTAACAAAACATGCACCACCAGGAAGTCCTGTTGTTTCAGCTCCACCAGAATCTAATAACAGTCAGGACAGCGAGGCCGGCGTTCAGGTCGGTCACGCTCCATTTCACTGCAATCATTTGGTGTGTGGAGTGTGGAGGCCGAGCGGAGTCGTGGGAGAGTCCCTCCCCGGCCCTCCTCACCCACCGAGCCTGCACCAACACCTCAGACTGGGGGGGGGCATGGTCCCCCTGTGATAACATCTCATTTCATATCCACCTCAGAAATGACAGATTTAATGAGGCTTTCATGACAGACGGAGCTGTGTTGACTGATTTTACACATTTAGGTATTCCAGCTACGTGTCAAGCTTTCGCTGGTGTCACCGAGAGCCAAGTGGCACCAAAAGGTCGATTCAATTAATTCTAACTGTGACTTCCAGTGGCAGACTGAAACAGACTATGTGAAGAGAGATTATTCTCCATTAACTGGAATATAAACTGGTCTTGATTTTCAGTTTCAAACTGAATTCAATTACAAAAAAGGTGGAAAGAAACTAGGTACATTTACTGAAAGCACAACGTTAGATTTGAGCAAAAATTGCATATTTTACAAACTATTCCGACATAAAACATGATGAATATGAGACTCGGCTTCACCTGAAACACTGCCTCAACATTAAAGCATCAATTATTGATCTTATAAAAACAATACAGCCTACTAAGCTCTTACTAACGTTACTTTATTTTAAATTGTGAGCGTTATACGCAGTAAGCATGTAATAAATTAACTATAGGGGTGAATAGAGGTAATAATCACATACAACTATCACAGCCTCCATACAACAATTATAACAATCACAAGCCTCCATACCATAATAACAACTATCACAAGCCTCCATACAATAATTATAACAATCACAAGCCTCCATACAACAATTATAACAATCACAAGCCTCCATACAATAATTATAACAATCACAAGCCTCCATACCATAATAACAGCTATCACAAGCCTCCATACAATAATTATAACAATCACAAGCCTCCATACAATAATTATAACAATCACAAGCCTCCATACCATAATAACAGCTATCACAAGCCTCCATACAACAATTATAACAATCACAAGCCTCCATACAATAATTATAACAATCACAAGCCTCCATACAATAATTATAACAATCACAAGCCTCCATACAATAATAATAACAACAATCACAGTGTAGTATTGACACCTCTGTGGTGGATCAATCAGAAACAGAAGTATCCTCCTGCATGTGATCAGTGCACGTTCACTGACCTGCACCTCAGCGCGTGTCCGGCTTCCTCTTCATGATGTCGCTTAGTTTGGAGACTGGAAACGGGACATTTAACTCAATGAAATAAGACATTGAGTTTAAAAACGCCTCGTTGTGGTTGGAAACCGATTCAAAGCCATGAAAGTGTCCATGAAAGCAGGTACGTGTTCACCTGTCGAACCTCCGTGGGGTTCAAACCGACGGGAACACGGGAACAATCCACGTTATCCACGGTGTCGCCAAACTGCTCAGTAATTCCGGCTCAGATTAAATGAAACGTTCAAATCCGGCAGGTAAAGTCCGATGAAGACATTTTAGAAGAGCCCGCAGCTGCGTTCAGGTCCTTCAGGTGAATTCGGCTCCACTTTTAATATTTAAAAGGCGTGATAAGCTGCGAGTTGTTGTTGATGGAGGAGGTGGAGGAGGACTGACTGCCGGCGGTCTGAGTGCCTGGGCGGAGAGCCGGGAGAGACGCCAAGGGGGGAGGAGAAGAAGGGAAGTGAGAGAGGGAAAAGGGAAGAGAGACAGGAAAGGAGGAAAGAGAGGAACAATTGTAGGGAGATGTTCTGGGAATAAAGGAAATGAGGAAGTAGAGTAAGGTTTATTTTACTTCATCACTGCTTTAGAAAGACTGCTTTATATTCATGTAATAAAGAAAACATTATTAACATTATTATGTCTGAACATTGCACTTCTCATGCACATTACTCCTTTTGTCAAACACTAAACACATCTTTTCACTTTAAACCAGAAAGATACTTTATTTTATTTTAAGTTACAATTATAGATGTGAACATTTTGTTGTTGTGCACCAACATGCCCCCCCCCCCCCATGACATAAAACCAGATCCTGATTCTGTGATTCTAGACTGCAATGTTCAGCATATTTATAGAAATATTGTTCTATATATTTGCAGTATTGCCTACAATGGTCTCACTTTTAATGCTATATAAATAACTCTATCTCTTCCAGTGGACAGATCTCTATTATGGTCATTATACAGTACAATCATATTGCCATATTTACAAAATACACCCGTCTGTACAGTGCAAAGACTATAAATACTATATATATATATATATATATATATATAAAGTGTGTATAAGTGTATACTCTTTGTAGTATCGCCTGGTCGTCTCTTTGCCCCCATTATGTTTTCCTGCCATTACATTTTATAGGTGTGTTATCTTCCATCAGCAGGTTGAGGATTATCTCGATCTCATCATGGCGGTTCCTTTTACAACCACTTCACCGATCAATGAAAACAAATGCCTACACACATTTAAAAAAAGGAAGGACAGCGCTGCTTCTAACAACAAACCAGCTTTAAGTCAAACTGCATGTGTAAAGATTTATTACGGTTCCTTTCCCAACAGATGAATAATACATTCAGGTAACAAGGATCTTGTCTGGATGGATGTCGTGTAAAAAAACCTTAATTTTTACCGTCCAGACGACAGAGTAGCATCAAATTGTCAATCTATTCCTTTAATAACTCCTAGAATCTCCTCAGCGATCACTAGAACCACCTTAAGGACCCAGAAACACATAAAAGACCCCTGGAACCTCCCCAGTTACCACTAGAATCACCTTAAGTACCACAGAACATCATAAAAGACAATCACCCCAATGACCACAAGAACATCCTAAAAGACCCATAGAACCACCATAGGGTCCCTGGAATCTCATCAGTGGCCACTAGAATCTTCTACGGAACCCCTACAGATCACCTAAAGGATCGGGACATCCTCAGTGACCACAGAAACCTTTAGAAACCTCTAGAACCTCTCAAACGACTAGAACCTCCCAGATGACCTCTACAATCACCTAAAGTACCAAAGACTGTGCAAATGACCACAGGAACAGTGTAGAGAACCTTTAGAACCTCCTAACTAGTGGACCTACTGAACCTCATCAGTGATTACTAGAACCTCCTTAATGACAACCAGAACATCCTAAAGGACCCCGTAGAAGCCGATGAACACTCTGAGGGTTCCTGGTGGACAAGCGGGGAACCGCAGGGTCTGGAGAGTTCCTTTAGAGGAAAAGACTGGAGATATTCTCAACAAATCCCATGTGCAGAACCAAACCAACAAATACTTTGACTTCCTGTCTGGTTTGAACATGAGATGTGATGAAAAGACCAGATCCTTTTGAGAAATGCAGTCGTTCCACCTTTTAAAGTAGGAAAACCCTTTAGCGACACCTGAAATACAGTCCTGAGGTAAGTGTCAGCTTGGAACTGTGCATTTGATTTAAAAGCAAACATCCTGTTACTCATCAGGACACAAACACGTTTAGTTGTTGACCTTTATTAGTCAGTAAGGGGCTCTGGAACAGAATTATTATAATGCAGAACAAGAAAAACACGGGACACAAACTGGGTGATGTTGGAGAGATTATTGAAATAATACAATAAAATGTGCACTTTGTAAAGAACTTTGTAACTTTGTCTGGTTTTGATGAGTGCTATATTACAGAAGTGTGTTGCTGCCACCAGCACCTGCTGAGGTGTAAGATTGAACTTCTGCTGTGACTCCACTGCCCAGTGCGTCACCGTAAAGCTGCAGAGCAGCAGGAGCTGAGATGCCACATTTCTGACCAGTGGTTTAATAAAATCCCTTTGGCGTCACATCACAGATTAACCTCTGTAGGACTGAGCTTTCGTTTCTGTCAGTTCTGCCAACGATTCATCACATTTGAGTCAGTCTGCATTCAATCTACTACATAACCACACAACAATTGCCGCCGCCTGCTTCCAGGCCTCTGAATCACCGCCAACGTCTCTAATGTGTTCAGTGCAGCTTCAGAGCGACTGCTGGAGAAACAAAAAGAGCTTTGTAGGCAGGATTAAGAGTTAAGATGTCATCTCTGGTGTGCTGGAACCAGTAATCCATCACGGACAAACAGAGACGTACAGGTAGGTCGACTCACAGAACAAACAACTCTTTACTCAAACAACACTGTAAATAAAGATGGCCGACGCGTCTCTACTGCTCTTCTCCTCGTCTCTTCCTGCCGCTGCACAAAAAGGAAGCTAAAATATTCTGGATGTCTTCGCGCTGTTGTCGTCATGTGGAGCCAGGACCCACCGGAACCAATCACAGCACACTCGCAGCTGTCAATCATGAGGCCACGCCCCCTTTCAATAGCATCAATTAACTAATTACAATTAAACTGATCAGAAACACGAACGTCAGCGTGAGAAGAACGACCCGACGTGACACAAACCATCCCACCTGCTCACATGGAGGGGGCGGGGCTTATGAGCTGTACTGCAGCCAGCCACCAGGGGACGACCCATGTGTTCTGGCTTCACCTGTGGCCAACTGTCACGTCATCCATCTGTATATCCGGTCTATGACAAGAACTGACACTTTCAGTACACTTGGTGTGCCACGACCATTAGCATATGGTGGCTAATACTAGCTAAAGCTAGTGAGGATAAGATGAATGGACGTATTTGTTGCAGCTTGAGACACAGGTGCATGCTGGGACGCAGTTTATCTTGCAGTGACTGTATTTCTACACTTTCTACAACAAAAGCCGAGCAGCCTGCGTGTGTTTCTGCTGCAGGACTGACATAAGTTAGCATGTTAGCACGTTAGCTCTCGTCTGGAAGTCGGTGGGTTTTTGGGTCCTAAAATAAGGTCTGTGGTTAACACAAGCTTACATGAGTATTTTACTAAAGCTAAAGCATGCTAACACACTCATAATATGAGAAACAACTCATAATGTGGTAATAAACAGTGCCGAGACTGAGGGGAGCAATAAGGCTTCAGCTGCAGGCTGCAAAGACAGAAACCAAACAGCCGTAATAATAAAGAGAAGTCTGGCGCTGCTGACTCCATTAACACCCAGAGCTCATTAACAGAAACCACACTGGACTCCGGGCGAACACACGTCAGCTGCTAAATGTCACTTCATAACAAGCAGCTTCAGCCGCCGGTTAACGGCTCGGCGGAGGAAAAACATCTTTAGCCTCTGTGACCCCCGGCTCCATCACACGCATCCTCAGACACGTGGTGTCTTCATCACAGCGTGCACGTGGGAGGTTCTGCAACTTCACTGTGTACGGGGGCGTGCACGGACATTTGCAGAGGCTGTGGCTTTAACTTCCTCAGTGGCTCTGGGAATACGGTGTTTATACCAATCAGCAAACGTTCAATAAAGCAGGAGTTTACCTTCAGGGCCGTCTGCCTGGCAGAAAACCCTGAGGGCAAACTTCTTCCACGTGCCTGTGGGGGGGCGCTCCTGGCAAAGACGAGTGAGGACAGCCAAAAGTCAAAAGGTCGACAGTGAAAACAGGAAGTTCAGTGAGAAGCGGACGGATTAATTGGCCTTTATTTTGCCGCCTCACACCAAACCTCTGTGTTTAATTTGCTGATTTACAGGCTGCTCATATCCAGTCCGAACACGCTGGCAGCTCCGCAGGATATCTGATCAACATTCAGAGTGATGAAGCTCTGGATGATATTTGATGATGATAAGTTTATTTCTGCAGCCACAGCAGGAAACTCAGATTACCTCAGGAATTAGCTTTAACTTGAGCTTCTGCGCCGCCACATTTTGGAGGCAAATATTGAGTTTGTAACACCTTTAGTTCTTTTGCAGATTCTCATTTTGAACAGAAAACAACCAGCAGTTGTTTAAATTGTCGAATGAAAAACATAAAACAGATGTTCGGTCTTGGTTCCTGTCTGCAGATGTTTTAACTGTCTGAACACTGATTGGTTGAATAATCTTCATTTCGATTGTTTTGATCATAAAAAGAGAATTTCTACTCTGTAGATTCGGTTCTTTGAACTTCTGCACACGTTTGGATGAAAACAACAAAATAAAGTTGATCACAGTGCTGATGGAGAAATAAGTCCAGTTCACGAGGACCCGGTGGAGGAAGAAGACGAAGATGTTGTGAGATGTGAGATGAAGAACATTATAAATGAATGAGAGCCTCTCTGGTGGCTGTTCCTTTGCTGCAGGGCTTCCATCCTCATGAACAGACACCGCTGACAGCTGAATCAGTGTTAATGAAGTCCAGACCAGCACAGCACGCTGAGCTGCATCAGTCTGACCGTGGACGGAGGTTCAGATTTAAATATCTTAGTTAACGCTTTAAAACATCAAACCTGCGCTGTAACGTCTGCACGATCAGGAAGCACAAGACTGCAGGTCAGTGTGTGCACTAGTGCTGCAGCAGGAAACCACTTCATCCAGAATAATACATCAGTCAGCTGGTTTATATTCAGTAATGTCACATTAGATTTTATATATATATATATTTATATATGTGTGTGTGTCCCTGTTCCTCTCAGCTTCTCCATTTTCTTTGTGTTTGTGTCTCCACCTGGTGGTTAAATGTAGGAAACACAAAGGAAGCCTGACTTGTACAGAATAATAGAAACACCAACAACAAACACTTCCTGTGTATTAGACGCTTCCTCCGTCCGTCTCTTTGTGCTTTTTCTTTCTTTGTTTGTTTGCTTGTTTGTTGGTGACAGACAGATCAAACACAGTCATCGATTGTTCCCTTTTTAATCAATCAACACAATGAGAAGTGAAGCCTACGAGTGCAAACGAAGCCGTGAAGAGAGACGACGAAGAGTTACAAGCTCCACTGTCCATCCTGTGAGTCCAGCGGAAGCAAATATATATATATATATATAATATTATAAATACATTGCAGCCGCTCGGTGAAGAAGACAGATCATCAATCATTCACTCAGGAGGACTTTTACATCGTTTAAAAACTAAATTAACCAATTAGACCCAACAGATCCCATCTGATGGACACAACACCCAACAGTATTCACAAAAAAGCCCAAAGAGAATTTCACTTAGTGCCTTTGAGCAAGGCACCTGACACACCTGTTGAACAGGACAACAACCTCCTCTGCAGAAAATACAGGCTCAATTACTGAAGCTGCATTTTTACACTTTGCGAGATAAAACAAGATAAAACATGTTAGCGAGTTTTGACTTTGTTAGCATCACACAGAGTCAGGCTAGCGGTTTCCCCCCGTTTCCAGTATTTATCCTAAGCTAAGCTAACTGTGGCTTCACATTGACCGTTGCAGATGAGATTATTGTGTCTGAGGTCCTTCAGAGGACAGGCGGCCGTGTTATCTCAGGTTAAAGCCCACCACCAATCAATGAGTTCCTGACGAGTTCGGTTTGAAACTGATCGGCAGCGATTAATCCGAGCGTCCGATGCCACGAGACTTCCTCGTGTTAGAAACGGTCCGTCTACATCTCGTCAGCGTGTGCAGGTTTTGCGGGATCACGGCTCACACCCAGCGCCAGCGGCTCAGTCTGCCCGGCAACAAGAGCTGAGCTGTTCCCTGATTGGCCCGCCTCCCGAGATGTCCCTGTATTTTCAGGGTTTTCGATTGGTTCCTGGAGGACAGCGGCGCCTCCCGGGGGTTCAGGGGGCGGTGACGGGTCGGCCGGGACAGACGGACTGTCCACATCGTCTGCTGTCGGCTGGGAGGACGAGGGGTCCGTCAGGATGTTTCTGGAAATAACTAGAAGAAAAAAAAGGTTTATTATTTCAGATTTACATTTTCAAGACTAACAAACACAATAATATATAACATGGACATATTATAGTTTACTTTTATCACTCCTTATACGTGATTTTGTAATCTCTGGTTTTGAAATGTGCTGTTTATTATTATTATTATTATTATTATTGTTGTTGTTGTTGTTACTACATTATAAACCAGTGAACAGGTCATCTTTAATCTTCCATACAGTTATTTAGAAGAAGACAAAACTAATGAATTTAGTACACAGTAAAATTCAAACACTTTCAAGGTACCTAAACCCCCAAACTGGTACTATAAATTCCAGGAGACCACAAACGTTTCATTTCAAATATTAAGAGATTTCTCAGTTTCAGGAACGATTGTGTCGATGACATCAGTACATTTGGATTCAGGCACATTCCTGACCTTCAAAAACACTACAGGTCAAATTAAGCTCTTTCCAAACTTTCCAGACTTGTAATGCAAGATTTAAACATCAACACTTCAGGTTTATTTCCGTGTTTGTCACCCACCTCCTGTGGGTCTGTAGTCGTCGTCTGCAGACGAGCGGCGACTGAACGGGCTGAAACTCGGCATGATGATCAGACCCAGAGACACCAGGATGATCTGAGGACATACAAACACACGCTTCACCGTTTTCCAACATGTTCCTGAACACACCACGCGTCTGTATATACAGTTATAGCACACACGCACACACACACACACACACAGTTTCCTACCAGTAAGCAGGTGCTGGTCTGGGCTCCTTTACTGACCGTCTGTTTAATCAGAGACTGGAGTTGTCGCAGCTGAGCCAGCAGAGACCTGAGCAGCAGGAACACGTCTTACATGAACTTTAATCATCTCTTCATTAGTCACTTTCTAGAGATGCCACTGATCCCTTTTATTATCGATTAATCTGCTGATTATTTTCACGACTCGTTATTTACGATCAGAAATGACAAAGAAAAGCAGCAAATGTTCC
Source organism: Nannoperca obscura (assembly GCA_036024295.1). Taxonomy (NCBI): domain Eukaryota; kingdom Metazoa; phylum Chordata; class Actinopteri; order Centrarchiformes; family Percichthyidae; genus Nannoperca; species Nannoperca obscura. Next base: position 5,283 of record JAVQJL010031396.1, on the reverse strand, counting down.
AGTTTCAGAAGCTGGAAGCAGCAGATTTGGACTTTTCTGCTTGAAAAATGACACAACAATTAATGTTTTGTTTCAATCGACTAATCGATAAATCGAGTAATCGTTGAAACTTAGACTTCTGCTGAACTGAACTCTTCCCAAATCTCAAATCTGAACTAAACTCGACAAATCTTTAGATGTTAGATGGACTTTAATTCATCTTCATCATCAAAGACTGACAGGAGATATTAAATGAGAGAGCAGTGCTCAAGCTGTACATATATATAAACTTTTTTTTTTATAACTAAAAGATACCAAAAGTTTTGGAGTTGGTCCAGTTGGTTCAACCTCCTCACGAGATTTCAGTGTAACAAGTTGGATCTCTGCATGGATCCTTCACACAATGTTGTCAGACTCCGAGAATAACAGTCTGAACCAGACTCAGTGTTAAAAACAGGCACTTTAATGGCCACTGGCTGAGGAGAACTTTTGGTCATTCAGACCCCAAATATGTTAAAAATTAAACTTAAAAATAGGACTCAGGTTTAAAAATACCAGAGTTTCCCTTTAATGTTCCTCCTGTTCTTTATTGATCAGTAAACAGTCAGTAATTAATAGTAAATGTGGTCGTACATGTTGCGCTTCTCCAGCTGCTCCACTGTCCTCTGCAGCTCCTTGTTCTGTGCTGAGCAAGCTGCTGCCCTGTTCACACACACACACACACACATACAGAGAGAGACACACACACACACACACACACAGAGAGAGAGAGACACACACACACACACACACAGAGAGAGAGAGAGAGACACACAGAGACACACACACACACACACACACACACAAAGACAGAGACAAAGAGACACACACACACAGACACACACAGAGAGAGACACACACACACACAGACACACACACACACACACACACACTGAAAAGTTTTGTTCTGCAGAAAACTTAAAGATATTCAAGTTACAAATACAAAAACATGAAGAAGATCTGAGAATCCAGAGCCGCTGCGTTCAGTTATAATAATCAATTAGCTGATTATTATTGATTACCAGCGTACCTGCTCTCCAGGCCGTCGATGTACTCCTTCCTCCTTCGCCGGCTGTCCTGAGCCGACTGCTTGTTGCGGATTTTCCTCCGAACTCTCTTCAGGATTCTTTCCTCCGCCTGCAAATATTCACAACCGTTATATTTTAACAAAATAACACAGTCAGCCATCGTCTCGTCTCTAAATACAAACCAGTTCAGACATTGTGAAACGTAAGGGTCAATTAGCCAGTTAGCTAGCTGTCTATCGACTATAATAAATATGGACAGACTTTTCCAGCTTCCCAACGTTCTGCTGGACACAACTAGACCACCCCAAAAATACCGGGCCCCACTGTGAACAAGGACGGCCCCTTACAAAAACCCTAAGATCCTCCTGAAAGTCATTTCTGGTGCAAAAAGGGTTTAAAAACCTTGGTGAGAGGAAGGTTGTTGGGCAGAGAAACTCCTTCCTCGGTCAGCAGCTTCTGCTCCTCCTCGGTCAGCTCGAGGTCTGGGTACAGCTGCAACAGTAGAAGAAGAAGAGTCAGTCTTCCGGGTCAAAGGTCAATGCTCGCCCAGCGGTCAGGGGGAACACAAAGTCTCACCAGATCGTCGTCGGGGCTGGGCGGGTCGAGGCGAGCCGCCGGCAGCACGGGCAGCTCGCTGACGATGCACGAGTCTGAAAACAGCACCTGGGAGCTCCACTCGTCTGCACGGGACAGGAAGTGACATCACGGTTAACGCTGACCAGAAGGTCACGATCAAACTGGCCACAGTGAATAAAATATAGCAGAGTGGATTTAGTGCTGTGTGTCTGAATAAGTGACCAGTCAGCTCCCATAACAATAACTAATGGCAACAGCCGGCCAGTCCTTCAGACAGCAGCCTTTTCACTTGTATCTAGTCTTAAATCAAACTCCTCTCTCTGACAGCGCAATACTTTTACACTTATTTTATTTTTTTACAGGAAGTTAAGCAAGAACCTGATAAAATACAGTCTAACAAATATTTAATTTATTTATTGAAGACGGGAACAGCCTGATTAAAGAGCAGGTGAACAGCAGATACTTCACAACCTGTTTGTTTGTACCAGATGGTTTTATCAAGTCTTTTACATTTTAAAATCTAATTTAAATCTTTTTCAAAAGGCCCAGTTACCCAGATGAATGTCCATCTATGGACGAGTTAAAAGCTGCTACTAATGATAATTAAATCATAATTGAACGATTTGTTTACATCTGGAACCGATGCAGAAACCTCAGATTTAGAATTTACTTCATCCTCACAGATTGATCCTCGTGTAAAGTCAAGTTATACTTTTCTACAACATCAGATTTTTAATGACTTCGCAGAGACAAGAAAGCAGAAAGCCTCAGAGACAGACCGAGCTCTATGGAGATGACGTTCTCCTGTCCGGGTTCAGCCTTCACGCCGCCCAGGCCGCTGATGTCATAAACCACCTGGTAGACGGTGGCAGGCGCCGGCTGGGTGGTCGCCGTGGAGACCGGACTTTCAACTATGGGATCCTCAGAGATGCCACTGTCGCTCTCGGACGAGGGGTCCGCAGGCGGCCCGCTGGGAAACACCTCATTTGGGTCGACGCCGTGGAGGACGTCCTCCGATTCGCTGTCGTTCAACGTCTGAGGCAAAAGTCAGAGGGCCAACCGATTTAACACAGGTGACCTCACCTGTACCATACATTGCACGCAGACGCACACACACACACACACACACACACACTCTCTGGACTCACACAGTCGGGGTCCACTGCCCAGTCCTGCAGGGGTTTCTCAGAGCCGCTGAAGACGAGATCGGAGCAGGAGAAAGGAGCGTCGAGCTGCCAGCTGTCTGCCGCCACTACGCTGCCGCCGAGGAACAGCTCGCCGCTCTCTGCATCATCCATCACCTACCTGCAACACATTTACAGGCTGTTCACCAGAGCATGAACGCACCTGTGTACATTTACTGAAGAGCTGTACTGAAGTACACGTTTCATGCACTAAATGTATCCGACAGCTTTGAAAGATGAAGAGTTTATAAAATCTGATGTTTCGTTCCAAAGTTTCTACAAGTTCAGCTGAAATGTATCAATTAGATTAAGAGTTGCTGCTTTTCCTTTAAATCACTTTAATTTATTTTTTATCTTTTTGAATTGTGTACTATTGGTTATAGACATAATCTCAGATATCAAGAGATATTGTAATTAAATGTATATATATTATATATATATACACACATACACATATAAACACATATAACATATTTATATAAAGTTAATTATCATTCGGGTTTAAGTTGATAACTATGTTAATGTTAGGAGCTGTGTGTGTGTGTGTGTGTGTGTGTGTAATATCCAGGTGTAGCAGGTGTAGCAGGTGTATCCACTCACACACCTGCAGTAACAGCCAACGTGAAAGTAAAGAGAAAGAAATGAAACACGAAGCAAACAGCAGAACAAAGAGTCTGGAGATTATCATAATGCAACACTGCAGGAGGATATCCTGGTGCACGCACACACACGCACACACACACACACACACACGCACACACACACACACACACATCCCAGGCCTCTGGCTGAATAGAAACATGATAAGCTGCTAAACGTGTTTCAAACTTTTACAAAAACAAACCAGAAACAAAGAGCCGAAGTTTTGCTCTTCAGCTGCTTCAGTGACACGAGATCTTCACAACTTCAAAACCTCCAAAAGCCAAACTCTGGGGTTAAACGTGACACTGTTCAGAAATCAGAGATCTTTGGATTCAGAAGTTCTCTGTGCAGCCTGGACATGATTATTGATTATTAATATTGTTAATGATTGTAATGTTGCAGCTGGCTGCAGCTCATTCTTATTTACTGTTTATCAACAATGTGTTTACAGGCTCGTTTACAAGCCAACACACTTCAACACTGCGGAACATTAAAACAAGAAATCCACAAACTTTCCAGGACGCCTCCTTCTCTGCCGCAGGTTCAGCGCTCAGGCCTGGTCCGGGTTCAGCCGGATCAACGGGAGCACGTTTAGTGTCCGGACTCTCTGCACCAGAGTCCGGGTTCAGAAGCACCGAGCGGCCGCTCCGCTGCAGCAGGAGGACCGACACCACCACAACAACAATAACAACAACAAGAAGCCGCTGCTTTCTTTTGGTTCAGAGTAAATAAAAAGTCCAGCTGGCAGCTCCGCGTCGCTTCCTCCTGCTCCTCCTCTTCCTCACCAGAGACATCCAGCCTGAAGGGCGCACGTCGCCTCCTGCTGCACCGGAGTGTTTCACACCGGGACTTTAAACTAACAACAACTAACACACTAGATCAATAAATCTAAATACAGTTTTACTGTTGTAAACATTTAAAAATAAAAACAAACATCTTCTTTATATTTTGTTGTTATTCCACATTTCCTGATTCAACACTTTATATATAAATATATATTTATTATTATCCTTTGTGCTGAATGCACTTTTAGCACGTTCATCTTCAGTCTCTGGTCCAACATATCGATCCGCGGGTGAATTGTAAGATCTTATAATCAGTTCTTATCAGAGCTTGTCAGACGGTCCAGGTGTGTATGTCGCCACCTGCTGGTTGGACGAAGCTCGTCAATGGACTGCACATGAAATGTAAATATTCATTTAAAATGTTCAGAGGCTTTATTTTCATGAGAGGAATACTTTTTCTCTATAAACAGACTTTTTGTGTCTCTGATCTTTTTGTGATCAGATGATCAGATCATCTGATCATGAAACTGTTCTTCTGTCCGTCCTCACTAACCTTTGGGAATCCATCCTGTTATGTGATTCCTTATCTGTCTGCTGACTTGTTGGGCTGTGCTACCTTCACAGACTTCCTATAAACAGTGTAACCAGGTTCCTCTCACCCTTCTTCACTGTGACTCCCCTTGAGTTCACATCAACAGGTCCTTTCTGCAGAAAGCTTCATTAATACTCAAAAGACTTTGGTGATTCAGAGACTCTTGTTTCCAGATTTCCACCACAAACCTGAAGGAATGATTTCAGTTGAGTGGGTTTGTTTGAAATCTATGGAGATCATTTTGTTTCTTTATCAAACAGTCAAAACAAGTGGTTTGAGAGAAACTTTCCACACTTTTGCTTTCAAACTCTAAACTTTTGCTTTCAAATCTAAAAGTTTTGCTTTCAAACCCTAAAGCTTTGCTTGCGAATCTAAAAGTTTTGCTTGCGAATCTAAAAGTTGTGCTTCCGGTTCAGCTTCATGCCGTGGGCGGGACCTACGCTGAAAGACGTTTCTAT
>JAVQJL010031394.1:0-17134 GCA_036024295.1 Nannoperca obscura | reverse complement strand
TGTGTGTGTGTGTGTGTGTGTGTGTGTGTGTGTGTGTGTGTGTGTGTGTGTGTGTGTGTGTGTGTGTGTGTGTGTGTGTGTGTGTGTGTGTGTGCATGGGTGGTGAAGTGCCACCACTTGAGTGGAGGTCACCATGTCCTCTTCCTCTCATCCACCCATCTTGCGGCCACCTTAGGCCCATTAAGAGGCAATAGTGTGTATACTCCTTTGCCTTCATAATGCATAAATCTCTTCCTCTGCCTCTCCCTCTGTCCCTCTCTACTTCTGGGAAACAGTAATTAGGGATGAAGGAAAGGTTACGCTGAGAAATAGTACATCTAAGGCAGTTGTCACTAAGTGTATTGCACCGTGTTGCATATAGCTCTGCCGTCGGCTGCATTCAAAGTAGTTTGCAGTAGAAAATCATGTGTACTCATTCACATGCATACACGCAGTACATGCAAGTGTACAAAGCTACTTGCGATTCTGGAAGATATACACACACACACACACACACAGCGGCGTCACAATGCAGAACAGCTAGAATGAGAGAGACATTAATGAGCTCTGCACTAGCATCAGATCCCAGCACTCAGGTGTCTATTATCTGCTTTCTTCAATAGCCAGATTGGGACGAGGAAAAAACACCTGCCAAATACAGCACAGTGACCTCATTGTGACCACATAAGGTGTGGTGTGTGTGTGTAGGTGTTTGTATAGTGATAAGGACATTTCTAGGATTTAAAATCATGTCTTCTTAGAGATTCAGGTTATTAAACAGAGTGTGCATGCATGTAGGTGTGTTGTTTTTTTTTAACAATATCCACACTTTGCAAGCCACTGCTGCACACTGCCCTAAAGTAATATTGTGTGTGTGTGTGTATGTGTGTGTGTGTTTTCATGATGAGCAGGGTGGGCCACACTGCTGAAGGCTGGGACGAGCAAAGGATTTCAATTGTCGTCTCTTCCTCATTTTCATTTGTGAAGGTATCTGCTCTTTAAAGCTGTGATGATGACAGCATGGTACTTGTTTTGCTCCACCAACCCCTATCTTTTTATTGGATAGCTGACGCAGGAAGGTACTGTTTATGCATGTGTCTGTATGTGTGTGCCTGTTTGTGATTAGCAGCAGTGGATGCTTTGTGCAGGCTTGTGCAGTGCTGGACAGCTGATTTCAAGCTGATAATACCAGTCAGTAAAAATGTGCCCGAGCATAATAACATACACCTATACACACACACACACATGCACACACTGGGCAGATTAGTGGGCTTTGAGCAGCACTGTTGTGTATTAGTGGTGGTACTTGGTCTTATCAGTGCTCTTTGATAAGGTACATCTTTATTAAATTCTTCAGCTAAAAGATGGCCAGTCTGGAGAAAAGGAATATGTTAATAGGTAGAGACCATTCAAGTCTCCTAACCGACCTCACTGTACCCCTCCATCTGCAACCCCCCCACCTTCCTCCACCCTTTATCTCTCCATCCCTTCATCTAACGGGAGGGCCACAGTGGCGACAGACAAAGAGCCGAGGCTGCCGGGAGAGCGAGACAGAGATGGGGAGTGCGGGAGAGGGAAGGAGGCAGGAAAAGAGGTAGGCGAAGGAGGGAAAATGTCTCGCCTTCAACCGAGCAGAAAAACGGGGTCTGCACGAGTTGTGAGAGAGGTGAAATAGCTTTTTCTTTTCATTTTACACGCCTTCCCTTCCCGGTGCAACCCTCATCCTTTACCTCTCGCCCCCTATTACACACACTCACACAAACACACCCACATACACTCACGCTCCCCGTTCTCATTTTGTGGCTGTGAGGAAACGAACAGCGTGTGTGTCTCAGTCCTAGAGCTCCCCCCTCTGATTTCGGGTGGCTGCTGCAGCGCGGAGCAGAGTGGCCGACCTCCTGTGGCTAGCCAATAAGGCACCGCCACGGTTATGTAGGTCGTGGCACCCGTGTTCGGCCTGTGGAGCCTCGCCGCTGGTGCCTGTGCACACACCAAAGGACGCAAACATATACCAGCTGGGACATACCGTTAACTGAAATTACAACACATCCTATAATCTCACAAACACACACACAGCTACTTACAGTACTGTACGCACACTGTACCTGCATATAAAAGCACACGCAACTAAGTGGGAAATGACAGCACAACTCTCCTAGACAATTAAATGTAATATGTGCAATAACGATTAAACAAATGTACCTGTTTTTTGTTATTAAGTTCTAAATTAAACAAAAAAAATTGAGTGAACAAATATCTTACATGTCCTATTAAAATAAGTCATGACTAAAAGCAAATATGGCTGCAGCAATGAGTGATAACACCACACAGCATTCTGTTGACATGCAGAGAAATGTCCCGTGTCACAGCTGTCAGTGAATGAAATCTATTGAAAGTATGTGAGTGTCTCTTTGTAGCAAGGAGTGAGGATGACAGGGTGTGAAGGGTTAACTAGGCTAAGACAAAGACATAGGCTGAAACCATTGTGTTGAGTGGAGGGCCTCTGGAGCAGATGGGGCCTTGGGGCTCTCTCTCTCTTTCTCTCTCTCTCTCTCTCTCTCTCTAATACCAAGCTCAAATCAATGACAACTATCTAACAAGCAAAGGCATTTTACACGCATATAAATGAGCCCACATGCATTAATCATAACTATGCACAACATACAACTCAGTGCAGGATGCTGATGCAAATACCGCACAATACTAGTGGCGTGAATCACAGCAACAGAAACAAAGTGGCGATGTGAGCCTCCATCCTTTACAAACAGTTAGTCCAAACAGCTTGCCAAAGCAGTGCCTGTGAGAGACGTGTGATCTCTCTTCCCTGCCCTCTCAACCCGTGTTCCTTCCTTTCTATTTGTAAATCATCACTGTAATCATCTTCTTCCTAACCCACTACTCCTCTGCTCTCCACTAACTCCAAACCTCAGCACATTAGTTTGTGAAAAAAGGACACTCTTCATGGTGAAAAAGTCAGATTCTTTATAAAATGTGAATACATTTTTACTTTATAACAATCAGAAGTCTGATGATAATTGCATGAGGGAGTTGTTGTTTGACACATCAGCCTGACACCAGCCAGGACACAAAATAAACAATCATTTTCTTTGCAGTGTAGACATGTAGACATTCGTCACACAGCCTTTAATTCAAGGGAAAATGACAACGTATCAGGTGTTTGGTCAATTCTGGGCAGGGATGACACCTTACAAATGCCACAAAAGGTTTTTCTAAGGGTTAGGGCTTTCAGATGAGATTTCACACATTATGTACTTTCCTCTCAAAAGTATCCACACAACATAACTGTTTCCTAAACTCTCTCACACACACACAACACAAGGCCTCTCTTACAAAAAAAACTAACTCACATATCTCTGCATGATCTGGTGTCTCTCTTGCGGGTCATCCAGCATGTTGACTGACAAGTCTGAGATGGAAACGGCGGCGGAAGCGGTGAGTGTGACCAGCAGCACCAACACACCTTCACCCTCCTCCAGTGGCAGGTCCAGCTTGTGTGTGTGTTCTTTACTGAGAAGCGACAGGTCGATGGTACACCTAAAGTGCACATACATTCAAAAACAAATAGAAACAAGATTAGAGTTTAAGTATTGTACATTTTGTGGGGAAGCTGACTATGCTGAAACACAGAATGATGGCAAAAGAGGAAGCTAAGCAAAGGTACAATGGACAATAAAGAGAAAACTTAAAGAAATGCTATTGTAGCCATTTTTGGGGCTGAAGTTTGCAGAAAAATTGCTGGTAAAGTTAACAAAGCAATCACTAGGAAAGAGGTCTCAAATTTCCTCATAGAAATAAAATGTCTACTCCATTTCTGCATAATAGCCTCATAAAAAAGACTTACATACATTGCACATTCCGCTGGAGCATAGCGATAATAGTATACACATAGCGAGCATCATGTGTAGGATGTAAGCCACAAATATAACCTATAAGTATGCACTTGAGAGCATATTCTCGGTACTGAATATATTTTCTGGCATTTCCCTTATATATCCAGTTAATATCAAGGCAGGCCAATAGTAATGACTGGACTTTGATCAAAGAGTTCAAAGGCTTCCTTGATAGCCTCCATTTTGATGAAAAACAAGGAAAAATACCCCTTTTCCACAGGAAATAGTCCAGGATTTAAATTTGCACAGGAATGCTGTACTCACAGATTGAATGTGAAGTTAGAAAAAAAAATAAAAAAGAGAAAATCCAGACAAATTACAGACGTGGCTATTTCGGACAGAAGTTATTGGAAATTCTGTCACTGTGCAACCTGTGCAAGGTCTTAAAAGTCAAATATTCATAATTTTGGCAAGCTACACCTTGGTTCTAGATAGGTTCTATCTATACATTCTGACAAAAGACAGATAGCTACATATCCAAAAAGACTGAAGAAGACCACTGTACCTTCCCATAAAGTCATCCTTCTTGCCAGCATCTTTGTCCCAGACTGTAATGTCCACGAAACCTCCCTGCTCATCATACAAGTGGAAGTCAAACTGCTCTCTCCACTGGGGGTTCAGTGTTTTGGGAATTGTCTAGTAAACAGCAGGAGGAAATACATTGTTTGTCCATGTGTCCAAATTGCTTATATGCGAAATACTGTATATATAAGATGATACAGCTAATAAAATATGGATAGTTCACTAACTATGTGAATCAAAAGTCAATAACTGTTGCAGCTTTACAAGACAGTGAAGAATGCACACCGAACATGGACACATGACATCGTCCTGCTATGCTGTGATGAGAGAAGTAAATAAGAAAAGGAAGTGTATGAGTGATGGTTTGTTGTAGGGAGAAGAACAGGGAGGGAGCCAATTCTTTTCTTAGTGTAAAATAAGTCAAAGACATATGTGCTTGTACATGTATTGTAGAAGGTTTTTCTATTGAGCAATGTTCACATAACTTAAATGTATCTTTAATAAGAATTGAATAACTTGAAAAAGTATTTTTTTTAAACTTTGATTACAGGGCTACACATAAACAGCCTTTTTCAGAATTACATGGTGGCGAGAGTCAGATCATGAAAATATTCATACACAGGAGTGTGTTTACCTTGCTCTTGTACTTCTGGTGCCCCATCCTGAATTTGACGTAAGGGTCGCTCAGGCCGTTGGCATCCATGGGCTGGAAGCTGCGACCTTCTATCAGACTGATGCTGACTATACCTCGCCACAGCTGGGCTTTTCTGTGCACATCTGACAGACGCATACTCTGATACTGCAGCATGCGCACGCACACACACGCACGCACGCACACACACACACACACACACATTCAAACAAACATTTACATACAAACATTTATTCATACGCAAGGATGTACACAAGCACCCACAAAATAAACACATACACATACACACACATATGCATTAATTAACCCGAAAATAGAATCATGGCTGGTGTACACTTTGTCAACGGGAAAATAACCAATACCAAACACATTAAGACAACACAGAGAGGAGCAGGCAAAACACATAAGATAACACTTAAACACAAGATGAGATAAACCACACAATTTACCCGAGGTGTGAGCTCACCTCACATGCCAGAACATCACTATAAATTATCAAACATAGTATCCCAAAATTCACTTGCAAAAGCGTGCAATCCTGAGCAATTTCTTGGGAAAGCTGCTGGCAGCAACATTTTATCCACATTTGTGGAAAAAGTGAAAAACATACTGTACTGTAACCTCTTTCTATCCTTTCTGAGGATTTACTAAGAATCTACTGTAGATGTAATAGCTTATAGTCTGCTCAATAATGTATATGTCATTGCATCAGTCATGTTTTTTTTGTACAAATTGTACAAAATAAAATAAAGGCGAGTAATGTGTAGATCATCATATCCAAAACAGGCAGATCACTGAGATGCTGTTACAGTGTAACTCTGGGAAATTCTTTGTTCCATCTGGCTACTGTACGATGACAGCGCTGCAAATTCTGATTGATGATTCTCCATATTTTGAGTCAGTTTCCCCCCCCATCATTTTCTTAGCACTTAAAGGCCTATTTAACCTCTCTTTGAATCATGTAAGTATCCTTCACTAAAACAAAGAGCAGAGTATTTATTTGTCAAACAAATGCACCCCTCTCTCTCTCTTTCTGCCTTTCGCTCTCCTCCTTCCTCGTTAGGGAGAATGTATTAGCATAGCTTTTGTTTTGCGGGTGAATTTCATTAAACTCCGAACAAACCCTGCTTCACAAGCGCAGGCCTTTGATCTGGAGACGGAGCCTCTTAATTTCCATTCTCCAGACATTAAACAATGCGAATGGCTCCTTGCAATATTGCCAACCTCACACGCTGCAACTCCCAAATCTTTCATTTCTCCTGTACACTGTATGCAAATGAAGAGAGGTCGCTGGTATGTCCTACTCCAGCACAATCCTAATTGTTTCCTTCTTTTGTTGCTAGATATTTCTTGTTACAGAAAACCATGGGCTATTTGGATTGGGCATCCTCCTCCCTCTGCCAGAGCACAGCAAAAGAGAGACCATGCACTGAAAGTCTTATAAGAGATACTAACACTTTTGTCAGCTTTTTGGAAGACAAAAAACATTTATAGTGCCAAAATAAGCATTTTGCCTAGTTGTAAAGTCAGAGAGACCTGGATTTGATATGTCTCTGACTCATAATTATTATCTCAAACCACTTCATGAATTGTTTGCATCTTCTAGCGTGGGTTCAACACTCATAGATGCTTCATTAAAAAAAGTGGTTGTGTAAAAATATCCATGTAGTGTACGTAGTTGAGCACACAGGCAGGGAGGCACGCAGCAGCAGCGCCATTTTTGGTGGGTCAGCACAGTAGTTAGTTAGTTAGTGAGAAAATTCCCGAATCACAGGCGGGGTGGCCCAGTTTGGAGGCTTCAAAGGCTCAGTTTGGGGAAGCACGATACAGCAGGACATCTGCCCAGCTCCGACCACGAACACTTCAAATGTGTATGTGTGTCTCTTGGTGGATATCAAACTTTTCACTGTTAGTTAGGGAAACATTCAGTCCCTCTACAGTAGGTGAGAATTAGAAGATCTACTAACGTAAAACAAAGTTTCCAGATTCAACTTCTGTTTCCTCCTCAAGGACTCAACTTTTTTACCAAAACAGCAAAAGATACCAAAGTGCCTTAATAGAAGTGACACCTGAGAAATCAAAGCTGCAAATAAACCCAGTTGTGTTCGCAAAATAGTCCCAGATACTAATATTGCTGTATTTGGCTGAAAAACAAGGCAAGTGATTCATGCCAATAAGAAGAAGCAGAACTTCGTCCAGCATGCTTTCTGTTCAACCTGACAGCCAAGAAGAATCACAAAAAATGTAACCAAAAGGTAGCAGTCTCTTTTGTATGGCAAGATGGGAACTCAAAATAATGTGAACACCACAGATTTACATTTGATGTAAAGGGGTCTAAGAGTGTCCTAGAATCAATTAACTGTCACAGTTGATTTGCTGTACAGGACTCCGTTAAAACCCCTAAAAACAAATCAATTGCCTTATTTTTTCACACTGCAGCTGCAATACACTCTGCAGATCAAAGGTGGAAGGAGCATGAACACATCATATTCACAGCTCAAGGTGAGCAGAAGCACCGCATAATTTAAAAGCCTAAAAGGACTGGAAAGTATAAAATTGATTATTTTAATTGTCAGAAGAAATATACAGTGGCTTCACTGTAAATGACACCATGTTGTAACTGTTGTAAAACTGAAACACTAAATAGGTTTCAAAACTTAAAGCAAAACTAAAACAAATCTTAGTTATCGTAATGAATTACTTCCACCCTTGGTGTATATAAGTATGACTTGCCTTTACACATGTAAACAGAGTTCACCTTCAGGCTTAATCGTACTTGCATAAAAAAAAAGGTTTACATCCCATCAGGTGATGTAAATAGCAGATGGTATATTGCAGCTTGTGGAAAATAAGCTGGTGACAATGAGAACTTAAGAAGTGACAGTAAAAGAAAAACTGCTAATACCACTGTGGAAGGAGGAAAATAGGGAGGAAGGGAAAGGGCCAGGGAGACTCCATCCATGTACCAGGACACAAGTGAAGAGTGCAGGATAGGTGAGGTACAGTGCGGACGGTAGTGGGGTTACAGTACAGTCGTAAGTTTGTGGGTGGGGGTGTTACATGCTGTTTTAGTTTACCTTACTAGATCGTTTCCAGTTCCTTCTCAAAAGCATGGTCTGTAAATGAGACAAAGCTGTTACAGAGCGCCCCCCACTGTCTGCCCCTTAGAGCTGCAGGGTCAGAGGTTAAAGGGCATGGGGTGTATGAAGATGTTAGCCCTGGCCTGGTGCAGGGGGGGTTAGATAAAGACAGAAGGGTAGCTGTCATTCATGCAAGTTAAGTAAGCAAGAAGTGTGTAAGAAACGTATTTGAGTATGCAGACATGCGCGCGCACACACACACACACACACAGATAAATATGTATGTTCTGTATACAGTAGCAACAGTTTGTGCCTCTCATACAATTGAACCATTATTTTTATACTTGATACTTTCACAAATGTTATTGACATTCCTAAACCCAAAGAAAGACAGCAACTGGAACTGATCGCTGCTTCCTTGTTCATTTTTTGTTTGGGTCTTTGTTTGGGTCCAATAATGAAGAATCACCTTGAAAAACTATTAAACATTGTACTTGTGTAGAGTAAATCCTTTTTTGTACTGGCAAGGCATCATAGTGAGGATTATGGACGTGTCCTGAAAAATGCAGGTAAATTTTGTTTTGCCGCCATGTCTCCAACTTTGGCTTTAATTTGTTTTTAAGATGAATGTAGCTTACTGCTGTAGCTTAAATCTAATCATTAATGCAAACCTTTTAAATACAAAAATAATTATTACATGAGAGGACTAACATGCCCAAAAAACCCAACACTCATTATCATACGCAGATCATCATATACAGAAACACTGTTGATGTTGCTTGATTACTAAACCACCAGATTATTAGCAGTTCAACAGATAATTCATTCAAAAGTACATTAAAGATGTGTATGTTCCCTTACCCTTCCATACCAGTAGATGGCAACAGAGAGAGGCATACAGCATGTACTAGTATAACCTTGTACTCATTTTCTTCATAGTTGGAGAAATCCAAAATGATGCTTAACCTAAATAGAGTTTATTTGCTCTGTCAAATGTGGACTCTCTGAACTACAGTACTAAATAAGCAGCAGAATTAAGACATCAGATCAAAAGGAATAAAATATTTCCCCCATGACTCTGCCTTGTTCCGGATCGAGCATGCAGGGGTCCAATTAACCAAACAAATAATTGAACAGAAATAAATGCAAAGCTGAAACATTGAGCATGTCCGCAGAGGCACGAGCCAACATAATTAGGAGAGAAAATCCAGTGCTCTTTGAACATGGAACTTTTCCGCAGAACATATTAATTACACTTGTTTTTATGCATGTGTATTTGCTGAGTTGAAGGGTTTCCAATAACTGTGGCTGAATGAAGCCAGCACATTTCAGGTCAATACAGCATGCATGGACTTCTGATGTACGGAGAACCAATTCACTGACCTGGAATAATGATGTTGCTGAATTTCTATTGTGAATTTTATTAAATTTTTTTTTGGGGGGGGGGGGGTGTTACTGAAAAAATATGTTATGTTTAACTTCAGTATGTCTATATTTGGCTGTAGTATATCAGGCATATTACTCCTTATCTTGGTGTAACATGTCAAAGGTGATCTACACTGGGAAAAGTAAAGTAGAAAGGAATGAGTCCCCTGAATGATGAGAAAATGTAGTGTGTGCTGGAAGAGAGAGAGAGAGAGAGATGAATGAGTAATCTGATTGAAGGTTCTTACAGCATCCCTCACATCCCCCTCCTTCGGTGACAAAATGACAGCCAGATCCAAGCTGCCTAGGTTGTGTTCAGGGTACTGGGGGTCTTTCAGGTCAAGTGTCACATCCAGTGTCCTACAGGGAAGCACAGTAAACCGTGTTCACATAAACTTCATACTGTAAGTGCTTGCATGAAAACTGTACATTCGAATGCACAGAGTGCATGGATTCCACAAATGTATATAAAAATGAATGCATGCTTTACACGCACACACCAGCCATCTTAACATAGAGTGGATACACATATTCAATCAGTTAAATTCTACCTCAATGATGTGAAGCACTGAGATAAGCCGCCCCACAAGCTGACTACCATATTCTGCTTCCTTCCTCTCTCTTCTAGCTGCAATTTTTGCTGTTTTCAGCGAGTTACAATGACAACAAGCGGTCAGCCTTGCTAACAATCTTGAACATGCATACGGAAGGTAATTAGTAAGGAGATAGCAAGGCAGGTAATTACATTTAACAAGAGGAGATTACATCTGTACATACGACTCAGTTTAGATCTGCTCTTGACAATTCTGACCAGTTTAAAGCACAATCTTTAATCCAAACATTAAAAAGGACACCATCCACCAAAACTCAAGACACAAGATTGTAATCTGCTATCACTCCCAAGTTGTCTGACAGGTCTTTTAATAAAATCTCTAACACCAAGCAACAGCAAATGGTATGCATGTTTTATGGTGCTTTTCACAGTTTGGTTACATCAGTGATGTTGGTAAACACAGCAGGTAATGTGGAGACTAATACAGTTCTGATGAGCAGCAATAATCTTAACTTTGTAAAAAGACAGCTCATTAGAAAAATAGAGAGCAATGTATTTTAAAAATGGAAAAACATAATGAATCCACATAATTTTTATAGAAATAAAATGCATTAAGTGAACACACAGAGCACATTCCCATGTTAATAATAAATTCTCTATACACACACATGCTACATCCACGCAGGTGTTTTCACTTAAGTCATCACATAATAGATCTTAGGTCTAAGCAAAACACACTTTGTCATGTCACAGTAAAAACTGCAACACTGTCATGGCTTACTGGGTGACTTGAATAGACTGGAGCCATTGTTAATGTTTATTAACACCCACTATTACAATTCCAATAGTGTTTTGTGAAAAAGGCCGATTTCCACCATAGCTACACTCACCTTCCACCTGACTGAGGTATAATCAGCCAGAGAAATTTAAAACACCTGCTTGGATGTGCAGGTCCTTTAAATACACAGAAGAATGTGACACACACAAGTGAGTGATGGCACAAAAGATAATATGACAAGACTTTAACACACGGCAGTATTTCTACTTAACAGAAGAATAAATGGACTGTTGATAATTAAATTCCTCTTCATATACTTCTCTGTACAATCAAAACTGAATGCAGCCCTGTTATGTTTCATGAGGTTTGAGAAGAGTTACCAAAGACTGCCACTAGAGGGAGACCACTGATTATATAAATGACTGCATCAAAGACAGGGGAAGATATTGGAGAGGAGAGTGTGTGCCAAGAAAATAGGTGTTACAAGAGACTCCCTAACCCTTAACCTCACCATTAGTTGTCTCTTGACACATCAGCTTCTCTGAACATGCCCATTACTGGGGGAATGCCGTTATCAATACAGGACCAATACAACCAGTTGAGGCAGAGAGAACAGGAGACAGTTCAGTTAATATGAGGACATGGGATTGATGGTGTTTGAGGTGGAGAAGAGAAGGACATAACAAAAACAAAACAAAAACAGAGAAGACAAAAGAGACCTCTGAATGTCCAGTGACTCGAGGTGGAGGTACGCTGAGCCCATGAAATCATCCTGAAGTCCAAAGTCATAGTCAAAAACCTACAGAGACAAAATACAGCAAATGTCATCTGTCCCTTCACACTGATTTGTCATACCTGGCATAAAAAGTAAGCTTGCAAAAGTTCATGTCCATTGAGTCATCCAAAATACAGCAGTGATTTGTGTACAGCATGATGACATATGAAGTCCTGGACTTATCTGCTGTACCTTGACATATAGCGGGTCCTTCAGTGTTTCCACCAGAAGGGTTACTCTCTCGTCCCACACCGGGTTGAGGTTCTTATGGATGGTCTTACTCCTAAACACCTCCTTCCCAGCTATCTTAAACTTCACGTACGGGTCACTGGTCCCTACAGGGAAAGAAAGCAAATAGAAATTTTGTTAAATAATTGGATTAACAAAAACACCACCAAAATGATGGTTTATGCTGCCTATCTCACTCTCTAGAAGGACATTTCAGTTGAAAGTGTAAGCAGGTCACCTTCTTCAGTTTGTCATTGGTCAGATGGTAGCATACAACTAGGATTATGGTTGTATTTGAAAAAATAACTATTGTTTTTGAGATTTAGTACACAAAATACACAAAGGAAATTTTTGCACAGTTTATGGTTAATTTTCATACAATGCAGTTATCTGGTACTATCATGAGAAAATACATATTTTGCTCTCTCTCAAATTAATTTTAAACACAAAGTCAACTGTACAAGCTGCTTTGAAGGCCTAAGGAGAGAACCAAGCAAGTCATGTGACTCATGTTCTATTGTGGGTCACATGATTACCAGTATTTAATGATGAAGCAAGTTGGACGCTTTGATACATGCTTATGTCCCATACACTGCCTCTATTTGACCACAAGGTGGTGCCGTTGATTTACATTTGTTTTATTCTGTAAACGTGCCAGATGATTTTGGTGAGATCAATGAATTTTTGATGTACTTAAAAACTTTCACTGGGCTTGAATGCTTACAAATATGTCGACTATCAAGTAAACACACAATGCACCTATACAATTTACTACAATTTATCATAGCTATATATTCACCATTCATCATGATGACCAAGAAGAAAAAATTAGATTTATAATTCTGAACCTACATTTTATTACCCTGGTAAATGGACATTAATCCTCCTGTCCATCCCCTTTCTGCTTTATTCTAGCAAGCTATTCACCCAGGTCCATACATTTCAGAATAAAGTAAATTTGTCTGACAGACAAAAAAAAACTAAGACAGAAAAACAATATAAAGGCTAAGAACAGGGTCAGTTAAAGGAATATGGAGACCATGAGGTAAAGTTAATTAAATATAGTAACAATGACATTCAGTTCAGCAAATAAATTTCAATATCAGATATCAGACACAGAAGTTCAAATGTTTACTTCATCTGAATAAAAATGACAAGCAACAACACAGATTTAGGGAAGTATTCATAATGCAGTGTTTGCATTCAAAGCTGTGGCTTGGCTGGCTGGCTGGCTTGCCAGTCTGTTCACGTCCAGATTCAGATAACATAAAGTGGCTGAAGGGACCTGAACAGGACAGGTGATATACACACATATAAAGTATATAACATACAAACTACACAGGTCAGCTTATTGTCTTTTATTTACAATTATTTTATATGAGCACTGTGTACTGTGTGTGTACAGTGTAGTGCAAAGAGACCACATTGTGATGCTGTATGTGATAATAGTAGGTGAGACGTTAACTCGTAAGCCAGATATAAGAAATGGAGGATTGGCTAACCGTTCAATGTTATAGAATTTGCACCTTTTGAAACTTTGAGGCTGCCAAAATGTATATGTATATGCATATGTAATTCAAAATACTATTAAACTTAAGCATATTTTCTCTGTTTTTACACAGTGAGCACAAGAAGGCACATAAACACAAAGTTAATACACATAAAAACAAATTTGATCAATTACTTAATGTGTGTCAAACCATTTACAATGAAAGCAACGTGCAAGTTGTATTTACTGCCTTCACAGAGAATATGCTGTTTGCGCATTTGCTGGCAGACTGTTCAACTTCACTACATGTATGTGAACTACTGGGTTCAACTGCGATGCTCTCAGGTCATGCCTACAAAAGCAAAACACATTTAAAGTTTCCCTCCCCTTTCAAAACTACAGGTACACCTTTAAACTCTCTTTTCCAAGAATCCCAGTGCCTTTCATCTCATCCACCTCAACATCACACATTCCACATTTATACACCTAACTGTAAGGATGAGAAGCAGCAACTTCAAGTGAAATGGTACCCCGGACTGATCTGTTTGTTTGTTCTGTACGTGTCTCAAATCAGTGTCATATTATCATCTACTGTGACTAAAGTGATTACCAAGCATATCACAGGGGAGGAAAGGGAATCCCATTATCAAACAACCCTCACTCTGTTTACCCTTTCAGCCACTATCTCTTCGATAAAACAGGAACATAAGGGAACATATAGAATCGACTGTAAAGTGCAATATATACTGTATGTTACCTGTGAAAACCAAAAGCAACCTTATATATTGTTTATGTATTATGATTCCTGTTTTCTGTGCTGAAGCTGTGTTGTAGACAAGGCTGACAGCGAGGATCCTAGTTGAGTAGATGAAAGACCGAGCTCTCTCAGTGTGTGTACACGTCTCAGCAGTTCAAGATGTAGTCATGCTCTAACATTAGCCAGAGAACAAATTACAACAAAGTACAAATATCTGACACATAATGACTTCACTGATCATCTTTGCTTATTAGAAGCAGTAAAGAGACTAATGAAAAGACTGACATGGGTGATTTTGACATTACAAGAGATGTGAACAAAAACATGGTTGTGATGATGAAAAGAAGGCCATGTGGACAGATATATAATATTGTACTGTGTATAGTATTCAAATGGACAGTATACATACAACTGCTGATGTGATTCTCACCACCTTTAGAAAAAACACCAGCATGCTGGGAAAAGATATCTACCTCTTCACATTTGAACAACCTCCACACACCAGCGGAGATGCTAGAATCACACTCTTACACACACACACACACACACACACTGTATACACCCTTTTGCACACAGTTGTCATTGACATATGACTGCAGGAGAGCTGCAGCAAGAGGACACGGATGACGGGATGAGAAGAAAATGGGGGAGAAAAGAGATACAGCCAGGAATGTCTGGGATGGCATTAGACAGGAAATAAAAAAGACAATGCAGAATTATATAAATACAAACATGAAGTAAATAAAAAGGAATGTATTTCCTTGTAAAAGAGGTGAAACATGATGTACACAAGGGGATACTTTATGAACTATCTAAAGATGAGACTAAAGAGAAATGGTCCCACACTGCATCATGGAGGCAAAGGCCACTAATCTCTAAAACTGCAGCAACTCTCTTTTTCCAGATCTCCCTCTCCTTCTGTGTCCCACCAGGGCGATATTCCCCAGACACACATCACTGGCTCAGAGTCGGTGCTTCCCACAGTGCCAAGCTTTATGGTGTCATAAACACACAGGCTGAGAAGTATGAAATGGAAAAGGTTGGTGCTGTAGGTGGGTGGTGGCTGAATATGAGTGAGCGTGGGTACAGCACAGAGGAGTGATTGGCATATGTCCACACAGTTGGGGAAAGTCCATAAAAAAAGAACGTGATTGTATGTCCCACAAGAATGGGAGGTGGGCAGGTCAATAAGCAATAGGTATTATAATATCAATACTTTAGAAATATGAATAATGGTTGACAAACATGCCTAAAACCAGTTGAGGGCAAGACAGTAGGTTTGATGGATTGGTGCACCCTGGATGTTTGTCCAGTTTACAAGCAAAAGGCTGTGAAATGGAAGTGCTGGGTAAGGTAAGACTGGATATAAAGAGTCGATGTGTCACTCACTGATAAACTGGCAAAGGTAAATAGGTGCTATAGGTAAAGTGCAGCCATGGAAAGCAGAGACGTGTGGGCTGAATGTATGAGCTGAAATCCATTTCACAAAAGAAGATTTGAAAAGGTCATAAGTAGAATATTTAACTATAAATCTAAAAGTAAACACTAAGTAGCATTTGCAATGTTCCAATGTTCATAGTTTGTGAATGCACCTTGCTGAAATTCTACCCAGAGCTTTCAGAGATTCAACATTCACATCTGCTCTTTCAACTTTGTACATATGTTGGGTTTTGACTAGGAAAAGATCTTAAGCTGACATTGAAAGCAGGACAAAATACTAAACTAAATTGTGTGAATTCCAATAAAATGAAACTTATCTTCAACTTCTAAATATTTATTTATTGGCCAGATGTCACACACACACACACACACACACACACACCAGTTCATTTTTGAGGACTGGGGTGTGAGGGTCAGGAAGAGGCACCACTGGGACTACATTGAAAGATTAAACTGGTAAAACTTGCAAGTTGCAAGTTCAACTACTTATATTACGTTTATCTTAACACCAGATGCTAAGTTTATGTGTCACATACCAGGTTTAGTTTCAGGGCATACGTTACCATAGTAACAGACACATCCGTACAGTAAACCCTGTATCTGTATCAGTGGTTTTTCTGTGAGCCACATTCTAGGAACGAAAAATTCTGGATTTCCCTTCATTTTGTGACATAAAAGACGTGGTTAACGTACTAATGCTCCTATCTGAAGTAAACCCAGAGGTCCACAGCCTGGTGGGTGGGTGAGTAGGTGGGTGAGTAAGCAAGTCAGTGATGAGAACGACACAAAGAGATACTGGGTGATTCATATCTATGATGCGATTAAAATCAACCACTAAACACTATAATAGTATCTGGGAGTAGAAAGAAATGTGTCTGTGAGAGGACCCAGTGGTGCACTCAGCAGGTACATTTGCCTTGGGTGTGGACCATAGGCAGATCTTAAAGCCCCTGATAGACTTGTTGTTGATAGCTGCTCTCTGTCTTCCTGACAGGCAGCTGAAAACATAATCCACCACACACTTATCTCTCCTAAACACCTAATGGGCAGCGGCCATAAAAATACTTCTCACTGTCCCCGCCTGCCAGGAGGCCAGGCTACCCTGCCAGACACCTGAGAATACAACAACAGTAAGCTTAAAAGCACAATCTGTAATCCAAATGGAAACAAAAGCCACCGCTACCAAAACCTTCTTTTGAATGGTAATTCAATATAAGGATTGACAATAACACAAGTTAGACTTCAAGCAAACTCAAAACTAAATGCATACAGTCAAACATTGCAAATGTAATGCTAGATTTCACTAAAATGCAAATCCAGTCTGGAGTGCTTAACAGTTTTAAAGGAAAAGCTTTGACTGTAGCAGAAACACCACTAATGTCTCATCATATATTTTCAGTGCGCATAAGTGGCTTCCCACTGGTAAAATCATCACTACTAAACACTATCTTTTCTCCCTCTCTCTCTCTCTCTCTCTCTCTCTCTCTCTCTCTCTCTCTCTCTCTCTCTCTCTCTCTCTCTCTCTCTATCACTCCCGTTCTCTTT
>JAVQJL010031377.1:0-32366 GCA_036024295.1 Nannoperca obscura | reverse complement strand
TATATATATATATATATATATATATATATTGTGTTTCGATCAAGACCTGGATGTTTGTCTTTTTGTGGCCTGACAGCCTTCATTATGAAACCAGCTCTTTCCTCATTTCAGTCTTGACTAATAAGCGCAAAACCTGAGATCATTCACCGGAGCTGTATTTCAATAATATTCCCTGCCTAAGTCTTTATCTGCAGCCAAGCTCTGTCACCGTATAACTGTAGGCATGTCATCTCACTGACTTCTGAGATCACAAGAAGATGTCTGCAGATGGTTTTCCCCCTGTGGAACACAACACACACCGATTTTTCTGCCACTAACCCAGGGCTGAGCCGGAAGGCAGCGTATCAAAAGAACAAGTGCTGATACAGTTTGGCACAAAGAAGCAAAATAAAAAGTTGTAAATTTGGAATAGCCTGTGAAAAAGAACCAAATAAAGCATTGTTACCATAGCACCCTGCTTTTTATCATGGCACGATGAGAGATGATGAGAGAAGCTTTGGTCTCTGCTGTGACTCTGTCAGAGTTGATCAGTTTATAGGAGAAGGCTGGTGTTTCATGATGCTGCTGAGCTGCACAGCCAGATGAACAATCATGTGTCACTCAAGCATCTGTGGGGCACTTAAATTATGTTCTCCTAACAAAGCCAACCGTAATGGAAGTTATATACTCCTTATTTCCAGGACTATGTGAAACTCTGTCAGGAACATTGGGCTGAGTTGTTGGTAATGAAGCCACATTTGACCATAGCATGTGACTGTTTCCAAAATGAAATCAAATGCAGTCAATTTAAATAGTAGAATGACATGACTGACAATGACTACTGATTCATTTTCTTTCGTAATTCCCCATATGATTTTCTCCCATCCTCACCCTCTCATGGTTCATTCTCCATTCCCTCTTGTCCTCCACCATCAAGGAAGCCTTCCAGATTGGTATCTACTGGGCCCACACTAACACCGTCCACAAGTCCACAGCACTGAAACTGGTCCATGACCTGACTTCTCCTCGATGGAAGGAGGGGTCAGGCTCAGAGGTGGTCACTCTGGATGAGGAGGGATATGTAGAGGCTGACATCACCCTGGGAGCCTTCCCTGGCAGACAGAAGGTGAGGGAAACAAGGGTCAAACGTTAAAGCTTTTACAACACACAGTCACCACTGCTTATTCAATGTCACTGAATTTAGACAGGTGTATTTGAGACAAAGAAATTGAAGAAATATATCGAATTCTCAAGGGGAATCCAGACACACGAATGTAATGTTTATGGGGTAGTAATACATGAGAATGTATTTTATATTTTGTGGTGGATTTATTAAATAAAAAGTGTTTTTCAGCTGTTTTTTATACATCAGCAGTTTCCATGTTTCCAGTTTCCACAGCAAGCAGAATTGTAGACTTTTTTGAGACAGAATTGTGAGATGGGCCCTCGAGCAACAAAGCAACTAGATAAACAAAAATGTAAACAGCAAGCATTAAATACCATACACACATACATAATAATTGAATTATTCAAAAACGTACTAAAAATGAACTATTAGCAAGATGTTTTTGTATTTTTTGTTACTGTTCAACAATCACAAGTGTACCTGAAAGTATAACCTGAAAAAAGAAACCAACAGCAGTACATAAAACCAGAAGTAATGCAATTTTAGGTCTTGTAATCAGTAACATGTAGTTATGCAAAGTCACTGGATTTTACATTAAAGCCATGGTGTGTACAATGAAAATGTTTTGTTGCAGTATAAAATATATAGTGTAAAATAGTTTCTGTGTGTTTAATAATTTTTAATATGTAAAACGACTGCAACAACTTATCATTTATAGCTGTCAGCTCAGTGTCTGCTTTTTCCTCTGTAGCTGTGTCAGTTTTGCGTGTCATCTGCGGTGAAACACGGCATCCAGATCCTACACATAGAGGACAGAACGATTTTTGTCAACAACACTCCTTACACCATCCAGTACAGGCCTTTGCTGACTGCCCATGCACTGGCAGCTGATGACCAGGTAATGTGCATTGCTGCTCACATAAACACGCTATCTCCTCTCTCTGTGCACTGAGCAGAGGGTTTCTCTGGATCACGCTCTGTTTTCAAGCTACCATGCACACAAATATGCACTAAGTAAACCTCAGTAGTGTGACTCAAAGGAAGTTTCACAAGAGCACAGAGGATTTCTTATTTTGACTTAATGAAATAATGTCAATCATGTCAACTCTGGGTTCATTATGTACATTGTAAAATATGAAATGCACAAATACAGATCTTTTTTTTGCATGTTTTTCTCAGAGATGGAGAAACATGTTAAACAACTGTACATAGTGCTAGAACATATGAAAAGTTTTAGGCCATACAAGGCTAACATTGCATACATACATTGCAAAACACCTTCCCACTCTCTAAGTCTCTACCAGCTTAACGGTTAGCTCCAGCTCTCTATAAAACTTGTGTTAATCCTGGGCCCATAGCTTCAATTCCTCCCAGCTACGTCATAACCATAAGGCCTGTGTGTATGTTTTCATGTATGTGTATGGCCCTGCACCATGTCTGTCCTGTCCTGCTAAAATTTCTGAAGCTTCACACATACAGTATATTCCCTATGCGCATTACACAACACACATCCACATTGCTCGAATGTAGTAAGCCGTTTTCCATCAGATCGTGTTGCTCCCTCCTCTCTCCCCCTACCATTCTCACCATGTGGCAATGGCATTTCATAGGGACATTAGACAAACACCCAGAATTGGATGCAGGTTTCCTTTCTTGCTTTCATCTGCTGCTTGTCCCCAAAGAGAGCAACAATGTAGTGATGTCATTAAACGAGCCTTCAGATCCTCTTAAAGAAAGATGGCAGAACTTGCCAGTCGCCACTAATTGACTGAAAAACCTTTAAAAAAAGAGCTTAAAAAAAACTAAATAGCGGGCGATGGGCTTAACAATAACACAGACCACAAACAAGGCTAGGAATGTCTTTCTAGTTGGTCTATTCATCATGCTTACTGTCTAATCCCTGTAGTCCTCAACTACTCGCTGCTCCCTGGCTGCTAAACCAGCACAGCAGGGCTTCTCTGCTACCAATTTAGCACTAAGCTCAGTGGGAGAAAGAAGAGAGTACAATAACAATGTGGTTTTACCATGTATCTTGAGTTGTAATCACTTGCATCTTCTTTGCTCTCTGACTTTCTTTTCTTCTTGGCCTTCATGTTCCATCTAAATCCTTTTCTGACTTTTGTCTTTTCCTCCTTTAATCTCATTTGCTCTCCTCACCTCCATTTCTTTGTCTCTTCTCTTACATCTATTTTGCTTTTATATTTTTACTTCTTTATCTGCCTTATTTCTTTAAAATTATTTTCTTACTATTTTATTATTTTCCCTCTCCTTTCCCTTCCAATCTCTTTTTCCTCCTTTCCTGTCATATCCTCTCTCCTCCTTTCCTATCTTCTCCTCCCCTCCTGTCCTAAGCTCCTTTCCTTTCTTTTCCTGTCCTTCCCTTCTTTCATCCTCTCCTTTCCTTTCATCTCCTCCTCCTGCCTCTTTTCCCCTCTCCTTTCCTTTCCTCTTCTCCTTTCCTTTTATTTCCCTTCCTCCCCTCCCCCTCTGTCTATCTCTCAATTTCTTTCTTTCCCTGTCCTTTCCTCTCCCCTCCCCTCTCCTCCTTTCTTTTCCAATCCTTTCTTCTCCTTTCCACTCCTTCCCTTCTTTCTTTTCTTTTCCTGTTCTTCTGTTATCTTCTTCTCTCCATCTCTCCTCTCCTCCACTTCTGTCCTCCCCTCTTTTCTTTTCATCTCCTGCCCACCTCTCTTTTCCTCCTTTTCCCTCTCCTTTGCTCCCCTTTTCATCGTGTTTATACCATGTCCTCTCCTCAGGCCTGTGAGATACCAGAGACAGCGGTGTTCAGCCTGGCTCCTTCTGAAGAATCATCCCTGGCCAAACCCTGCTCTGTGCCATGCTGGGACCTCCTCCAAACCAGCGTCCAGGGGAAGGTGGAGTTCCCTCTGCCCCTCAGACATATGCTCTTTAGCTTGTTTCCCAAGCCTGGAGCTGGATCTGCAGCATGGAGCCTCCCAGCTCCCATCCGACCAGACTTCCCTAGGCAAAGTTTTTCTGTTCCTGGGGAACCAGACTCTGGGGGTGGCCTGAGCAGCAGGTGGGTGAAACAGAGCATTTGCTGTTTGCTGGCTGTGACAGTCCATTTAGAGCAGGGTACCGAACCCCAGCTGGCACAGGACATAAAGCGGGGAGGTACTGTTGCTGGTCACAGCTTGTTAAACACTACAGATGAAGCAAAATAAGAAATGCCCTCAATATTTCCACTGTCTCTCTGCTTATCTTGTGAAATAGATCTCTTTCAGCCTATCTAATGTCTTTCCCCCGTTCTTCTCTTAACTTGAGCCCGTAAAAAACATTTTCATCTTCCTGTTACCAAACTTGCAGGGCACTGGGTAACGTACAGTACATAGGCCCATGAGCATATATTTTTCTTCTTTATTGTGTCCTGGTTTTTGACTGGCCAGCTTGGCTCTCATTTGCTGTGTGTAAATGTAACGTGCAGCCAAACACACATAAATAAATAGAAACACAAATATTGACACACACACACACAGAGTGTCAACGCCTGGCTTCAGTTAGCGCTCTGCCCATGGATGCACCTCAGTGATTTGCAAATGGACATAGCAGTAATATGACGTTTGACACTTGGGTGGGTGTGTGGGCTCTTATCTGTGTGTGGTTAGAAGGGGTTGGGATATGAGCTGTCTATGGACACTTTATTTATGGCCTTGTTTATTTGTGTTTTGCAGAGGCATAGTACTGACATATCAGGAGCACCTTGGGGTGACATACATCATTCTCAATGAGGACCCCTGTCCTCGCATGCTGATCCACAACAAGTGTCCTATCCCACTGCTTCTGAAGGAACATGTCAAAGGTAGGAAGAGAAGGACTGGACTTGTTTTCTCTCATCATCTCACTTCATTCCTTCCTCTCCCTCTCCACTCGTCTTATGCTGTCAGTTACTATTTATACCATTATTTGTTGACTATTTCCTCTTACATTCAATAGAAACTCCTAGGACTGAGGTGTACTGCCGCCCTCTGCCTGCTAATTGCTCCCTGCACCATGAGCTCTACCACCACTTTTCCAGTTTCCCAGAGTGCAGGCAGAAAGAGATGCTGCCCACACTGCTGCTGAAATCCACCTCAGAACACAGCTCCACCGACTGGACTGATCCCATAGATATCAACTGTCCCGGCACTCAGGTAAAAGCATGCATGTAGGCAGGGTGAGGGGTAAACATGTCAGGATGTTGTCTCGGATGTTTTTTTCCCATCATCCCTGTTCTCAAAATTGGACATATCTCATCGGCACTTGCTTTCAGGCACTCTTGATGAGATCTTACTTTCTTAATTACTACTGATTAAATAACTAATTGTCACAGCTGATACTGCAATTGTCAGTTAGGTGGAGCCAGAGTTCATCATGCTTTAGCAGCACAAAGGAGAATAGACCCATCACAGGCTTCTAGTTGATGTTTTGAATTAACTAACTAATAACAGCCTGGTACATGCTGACAGAATGTAAGGATGTTTCTCTCTATATTTTTGCAATATAGCCAGTATTTTTTGGTTTGGTCAGTGTAGTAGTGTGGGGTTAGTGAGATGTTAAGGAGCAGTGTGTGTAATGTTTGGTGTTGTGTCTAGCCTGCTGCAGGTTGAGGTTGAGGCTGTGTATCTCAGGTTACTGTGAGGTCTAAGTCTGGCCTCTATGGTAGGGGTGAGAGGTCGAAGGTCGGACTTGTTATGACTGCTCAGCAAAGCGTTCTGCAGGGATCTGCTTCCTTTCGTCACATGATGAGGGCCTGATCACTCTGAACACGAAGTGGTGGAGGTTAAAGTCAGACACATGTACGCTCTGAAACACACACATACAAAGAGCAGTGTAAAGAGTACTGGGCTGAGCTATGAATGGGTAAAGATACCTCCTCAAAGTTGATTTAAGGTGAAAATGAGCATGTGGAACACCCTCTATCCCCACAGAGTGTCCAAGTGTATTTATCTATCTCACCACATATCTGTATTCTGTTGTTGCTCAGGTGGTGTTCCTGCCAGGCTTTGGCTGTCTCTACATTGACGTGGAGTATGAGAAAGGCACCCTGGTTCTGTCTCTGGCACCAGAGGGCAGCGTGGACGCTGTCATCAACCAGCACAGCCAGTATGTGTGCACAGGCAGTGGTTTTATTGTTGTTGAACCATAAGAAATGATCCATGCATGTTGTTCTTCCTAACCTCAAGGTTTTCTACCCGTGTGCCTTTTTATTGTGTTCACTTTAAATTGCTTTATGATTCTTGTTAACAGCAATGTTTTCATGCAGCAGTTGTTACTAGACTCCAAACATGAAGGAACAGGCATTACTTTCACCACAGGAGGGCAATAAAACCGTCTTGTGTTGTCATGAGTGAAATTAGTACAGTAGAACATGGTATTACAGCTTTATTCCATTACATCAACACATTACCTGCTTTGTCCTTTTGGCAAAACAGGAAATTATTATAATCACATATTAGATCAATGTAAACACATTACATCATTCAGTGATCTTTGTTAATGTGCTCTGGTGGTAGGAAATTCATGAAACATCAGCACAAGATGAATGAGGTTGGTCTCTGTTTATCCTCTACAAATCATCTGAATCATAACACACCTACTCGGTTTAGACTATGTAATTTTTAAGATGGAGATGTTTTCTTGCTTATCAACCATAATAAGAGGGAATTAAACATACAAGAGCCCAAACAATTGCTAGACGTGCAGCAGTGCAAACCATTACAGCCCTTTATTTATTTCAATATAAAATACTTTCACATTAATAACTTCTGTTTTGTTTCAGGTCTTCCAAGCTGTCCTTTAGAGTCCTCCTGAGTGAAGCCAGTGTGGTGCTGAGTGATGACATCACCAGTCCCTCTGGTTCTGTGGAGCTGCTGAGACTCACGTTGACCAAGCTGCTCCTCAGCCTGGCTCCAGCACCCACCTCCCTGCCCCCGGAGCTGGCAGATGACCCTGGCATGGGTGCAGCGTCCTTCTCCGCTCTGATGCCTGACGCCTCTCTGATCGAGATCTACTGCTCCAGTCTGCAAGTAGACAACCAGTTGTACAACAGAGCAAGTTTCCACTTCCCTGTGCTGCTGTGCCAGGATCAGAGGGGGGGGGCTGAGCCCGGGGGTCTGTGGAGCAGCGATGCCAACCCCACTGAGTCTCCTGAAGCCCTGGAGGAGTTCAAACACTCTTGTTTCCTGCAATTGAGGATGGTGCTGGCTGCGGACAGATGCACTGTGGAAGAGGTTGGATTCATTCCTCTGTCTTTTCATTTGCATTTTCTTTGTCACAGTAGAAGGTGCATATTATTATTATTATTCCTTTGTTTAATTAGGCTTTAATTAGATCCGATCCCTTTAGCAAGGTAGACCTGACTTTCATAACTTGAACATCAGCTGTAAATTCATAATTTATCAGCACACTACTAAAGCTGATATCAGTGCTACCTCTCTGACTCACTGCAATCACATAGCACACTCTAGCAATCACCTAAGCATTCAAGAAAATATAGTATCTGGCATCACTTAGCAACATAGAGTCAAGGACATTAATATTCATCAGAACATTTTGTTTTTTGGGGTTAATTACGTAAAGATCTAACACAGTTTAAACTTCAAACTTACAACTTTCTACAACTGCATTTAATAGTTGTAATTTAAAAGGACAGTTAATCAATTTGTCCAAGTCCATTTATTCCCTTCATAACGGCTTGATGTGCTTTCTCCTCAGGTAACCTTCCAGCTTCAACCTGCCAGGGTCTACCTTGAAGACACCTTTGTTTACTACATTAAAACCCTGTTCCACACCTACATCCCTGAAAGTGCCATGGCGTCAGGCGCAGCAGAGACCCAGAGGAGCAGAGAGTCTGGATCAGCCCCCACCCTCCCTGAACAGGTGCACTCTTCGTAACTTAATGTTTTTATTTAGGTACTGATTTTCTGGCTTAGTCACTACATTCTCACAACATTATTACCACAGCGGTGCATTTACCTTAGGCCAGACATACAGAAAGCAGCATCCAACCATATTATGGTTATCAGCATGCCTATGAATGAGTTCTGCTTATTTTAACAGTATTTAATTTAAAGCTTGAGTGTGGAACTCCTCTTTCTGGCAGCAGAGTAACACTGGGTAACTACAAGGGAGCTCGCCCAAATTCCCACAGTTCTAAGACAACAATCCATTATTTAGGTAGAGTAAATGTAATAGCTACATAGCTACTCTAGATACTTTACAAAGACCAGCCTGTCCAAGAGCAGTAACATCATCCAATGAGGAAAAGCTACACCAGGGGTTACCCTGTTTGTCCTTGGCGTCAATCAATTCCTGTAATAATGTAGCATAAGAAACTTTTCTTGGACCCTTCTCAGGTTTTTCCTCCAAACTCCTAGTTGCTGTAACATACTGCATCACTATGGTTGCTCACCTCAGCTCTGGCAAACCAGAGCCACGTATAGAGAACTATCTGAACTATGAATCATGTGACCATCAAGCATTTTAATGGCAATTATGTCAACTGTATTAAATCTATTATATTTCTTCCAGGTGCTTCAGTCGGTGCAGGCGTTGGTCCACCCTGTGCGGCTGCAGAGGCTGACCATCCAGCCGGTCAACCTGTTGGTCAGCATCCATGCCTCCCTGAAGTTGTACATCGCCTCAGACCACACTCCTCTCTCTTTTTCCCTGTTTGAGAGAGGGCCGCTGTGCACCACGGCCAGGCAGCTAGTCCACGCTCTGGCTATGCACTATGCTGCAGGAGCCCTCTTCAGAGCTGGTAGGTAGCAGACGGGGGCAGTCGCACAACTTCTTTCTCTCTCAAATGCCTCATATTCACCTGCTGCCACATCATTCACACCGCACAGCAAATGGTCCTTCAAGCAAACTTGTGTTTTCATATATTGACACTAGACTGATAATTTTCACGGACACAGTCTGCATCAGAAATCATGGATGGTATCCACTCACTGTAGGCAAATATGGACAGAAGAACAACAGGATGTGTGCTCAAGTGAGACATTTGAGAAGATGAGCTTTGAAATGATTGCACGCTAGGTCTCCCATTGTTTTGTGGCAGAAAGAGCAGTAAAACTGTAAACCTACAGGAAACCAAATCTGAATCACTGGAGGCTCGAAAACAATTCAGATTCTCTCATTGTCATAATTTACTATTTAATCATAAGGTTTCACTAATTGCGCATAGGCAGTACATCATGGATAATCTGTGAATGGCCACCAGGTTGAATGACTTTCAGGCCCTATGAAGGCCCTGTAGCGCTCTCTTGTGTTGTCCACACATGTTCTGATTTAACCCAGTCATTTCCACATCAGAAATCACAGCTCTGGACAGACACTTCCTTCCTGCTGACTCTCGTTAGTGCTCTCATTTCTGCTCGTATTTCAACACGTCACGTCACCTCACCGCGTTCTCCTCTTCCTGAGTCATCATTGAGTGAGGGGGCACCGGGAAGCATTGCATTCTGGGACTGATTAGTATTAGGATGTACGGCACTGCGATCACACATACACGCACAGGAATAAATCAACACACATGCATGCAAAGTCTTATGGACACATGGATAAGGAAAAGCGCACACTATCTATGCATACACTCCACTGTGTGTGTGTGTGTGTGTGTGTGTGTGTCTGTGTGTCTGTGTCTGTGTGTGTGTCTGTGTGTGTGTGTGTGTGTGTGTGTGTGTGTGTGTGTGTGTGTGTGTTTAAAAGCTTGACTCAGCCCTGTAAACATCAGTTCCTGTCAGGACTTTTTGCTTTACCAAAACCACAACTGGGAGAGCAGAAACAACCACTAGGGCCCCACTGGAGTTGGTTTCCTACCATTAGAGTCCATCACTCAAGTGCAAATTGACAGAGAATAAGAGCAGAGCGGTGTCTGGCGTCTGGAGAAACGGCTATTTGATTTTTGTGATGCAATTGTCAGTGCATAAATATCAATGAGCCGTGCCATCTGAAGGGGACTCTATGGTTGAATGAGAGAGGTGAGATAGTAGGAGGCTGTAAATCTTACTGTGGCACATGTATGATTTCATGCAGGAGTGTGCGCGTGTGTGTGCTTGAGTAGGTGCATGTGTTAATACAATGCTGAACATATAATAAAGATACAAGAACATTTAGTAAAATGTTTAGATTGGGAGAGCCTCCCACTCCAAACTGATTTTGGCAAATACTTGTATGTGGAATGTTCCTCCTAAAGCAGGTGTTCCAGATGTTTTTTTATTATTATTTTTGTTGAATACAAACCTCATTGTAGCAGTATAAAACTGCTGCTGTGCTGTGGTTGTCGCTCTGTCTCAGGTTGGGTAGTGGGATCTTTGGAGATCCTGGGCAGTCCTGCCAGCCTGGTGCGAAGCATCGGTAACGGTGTGTCTGACTTCTTCCGGCTGCCGTACGAGGGTCTGACCCGCGGGCCCGGAGCCTTTGTCAGCGGGGTGTCCAGAGGAACCACCTCCTTTGTCAAACATATTTCAAAAGGTAACACAGATGCTCGTAATGTTTTTTTTTTTTACAGTTTACACCACATATATGTTAAGCATTTTGCACACATATTTGTATTTGTGGACTAAAAATATTAAGTTACAGCTTCATTTTTATCTACAACACATATATTATCTGATAAATACAATTTTATATCAGGTTTTTATCACAGTGATGACAAGCACACATTTTAAGCTGTGTGATGAATAGTTTTTGTTTTTGGCAGACATGGCTGACAAAACATGAATCATCATTATCTGTAAACAAAGTCAAACAGCAATTACTTTATACCTCAAGATTTTTCTGTAGTATCCAATGCAAGAAACTTAATTAACCCTGCAAATAAATACATTTTGATCATGATGTATTGTCTCTTTTCACCCAATCTCCGTTTTAATTTTGGTTATGTCACTGCAAACTCTGAACTTTGAGCTTGAGCATGTCAAGTGTTGTGTTCAGGCACGCTGACGTCCATCACCAATTTAGCGACGAGCCTGGCCAGGAACATGGACCGTCTGTCTCTGGATGAGGAGCACTACACCAGGCAGGAGGAGTGGAGACGCCAGCTACCAGAGAGCCTCGGGGACGGACTGAGGCAGGGGCTGTCACGACTTGGCATTAGCTTGTTAGGTATGTGGGGGTGCACTCACACACACACTCAAAGGCCTCTGATGTCATTTTTACATTTGAGGCTTTTTTAACATCGCTAATGAGGAATAAAGCAGCAATTTGCATAAATATTTATTTCATCACCCTTCTAAATATCAGAATTTAGTTTACTTATCCAAATCTGTTGCTGGTCCTGCAACTCACTTGTTTTGCCTCACACTATTTGTCATCTTCTCAATAACAAAAAATACGTTTTAGTGGCACAAATCACAGAAACAGTGGACGTTGGTACAATTTTGTTTTCTGTCACACAAGGATAAAATTATCCGTTTTTTGGAAAACATGAAGGGTTTCAGTCACAAAGATTATATGTATTAAATAAAGTAATAAATGAATCCCAATAAATACTCGTGTTTGAAGATAGCATGTGTATTTATTTAGTTTTATTCATTTTCATTATCAAGTAACATCAGGTCACTTGAAATGTATGCAAACCTGTTGTGCCCACACACATTTTATCCACTGTCCACTGGCTTTAACTCCAAGAGGCGCACACTGGACCGCACCAGAGGACAGTAAAACTCCAGTCTGTCTCAAATCAGACTCAGGGACACACACAACATATCGTCACTGAAACCAAACAGCTGCTCACATCTCTTTGGGTTAGACTGGATTGTAATTCCTGAGCTCATCAACATCTGTGGCATATATATGTTGGGATCAAAATATTTTCTGCAGGGCAAAAGCATGTCTGAATTCCTGTTTGAGTCCCATTTATCACACATTTATCACTATTCTGTAGGTTTCGCAGGTGCTTGCCCCTTTTTTATCCAGAACCTTTTCCTCCTTCTTTCAGGAGCAATAGCAGGCATCGTAGACCAGCCCATGCAGAACTTCCAAAGGAACTGGGAGATGCAGAGCTCAGCTGGTAGCAAAGCCAAAGGGGTCATCTCTGGAGTGGGGAAAGGCATTGTAGGGGTTTTCACCAAGCCTATCGGAGGAGCAGCTGAACTGGTGTCCCAGACTGGATATGGTGAGTTCAGGATGGTCAAACAGCTTGTTGAATAAATTCATCACGGTTTCTTTTCCTTTGTAGAGCTGTTTCAGAAGCTGTGTTGCAGGGCTTTTGGTCATTAAAGCCTGATTAGTTGTGTTTATTATAATAATAGCTTCCTTGCTATTCCTGTGATTCACAAACAAACAAAGCACAGAAAAATTAAAGCATAATTCGAGCATATATGTGTTGTTGTGAACAACACAGACATGACTAACCTGTTCTGGATACTAACTGTTAGTTTAAGAACTTCTAGGACCATGGAAAGCGTATATCTGTTTTATGTTGTCAGGTCTGGCAACAAGCTCCATCGTTTTGTGGGGAAATATCTAGCACAGCCTGCACGTGTATGAAATGTTTTTCTTGATTTAACCTAAAGTAATTCAGTTCTTTTAGCAAAATAATGAACACTTTGGCCAGTAGAGGTGCCTACTTTGACTTCCCTAACACACAAGCGCATTATCACTGCCACACAGCAGTAAAGAGAAGATTCAGCCATGCAGCAAGGTCTCAAGTTTAACACAACTCAACAAATAGGTCCCATGTACAACGTTCCAAGAAGCCTTAGGCAACAATATTCTATAAACACATATATGAATTAGTTAGTGAAGTCAGGAAAATCATAAATCTAACAATTTCTCCTCTTCTCTCTTCTTGGCTCTAACCAGAAGCCAAGTGTTTATTAGGCCAGGCCTTCAATAGTGCAGGACCCAGGAGAGAACTCCTGGAGACACACACACACACTGCCTGATCATACATGCACAACCACTTGTGTACAGGCAGCAAGGAGTCTTTGGAGTTAGTTTGTGTTTTATTGGGGGTAGGAGATGGGGGGGTTGAGGACTGGGTCAGAGGGTGGTGTGCGTTGGCGCTAACAGGTCTTGGCTACAGCACATAAACTACCAACGAGGTTAACTCCGTATAAAAGCAATGACTCCTTGGGTCCTGGCTCTGATCCCCTGAGCGCAGCAGAGCACAAACACAGACACAAACACCAGCTTATGCATGTGGATCCACGTGGACGCTCGTGAGCGCACAAAACACACTGACCAGCATGCACGTCAAAAACACCAATCTGTTGGTAATATGTGCAGATCAACTGCATTGATTTGTGCCATGATTCTGTCACACTCCATCCTGTCTTATGAAACACATGGATATACCAACACACACTTGCAAACACCACTCAGAGCTGAGCAGCGTTGCAGAGCACCACTGCAGTGACATCATTAATGGATCGGTGTGTTCTTTGTGGCTCTGTTTAAACTGCTTGATGACTTCACTGGCCCGCTGCTGCGGCTCTGCTGACAGCTACAGCGGGATGAGGGAACACTGACCACACGCACATGGGTCATGAACTCACTCTGACATGTAACCACACAGAGCCGTCCTAATCATGCTGGGGGCGTGTACAGTAGTACACATTAGTAATAATGCACACTCACGCACTAACAGAAATTCTTTTTCCATCAAATGTCTAATTTATCAGCTTAAGTGAGAATTGCACCTGTCTGGCTTGTCATTGTATTCTGTCTTGTCACATTGTATTTAAATCCATGAACATAATCCACAACACTGTCAAACCCAGGAGATGGTTATGCTGACTGTCCGTATGTGTCTTTGTGATCCTGCTAACAGGGATCCTTCATGGAGCAGGACTGTGGCAGCTTCCCAAACAACTGTACCTGCCTACAGAGGAGAAGTCGGCTCAGGCCCCAAACAGCCACCTTAAATATGTCTGGTATGATCCCCAGAGCCATTCATTATTCCTACAGGTCCCTCCTTTACTTTTGTCCAACTATCCGTTAGAAGTTGGACATGTGTTCTCACCTTTGCTTTTCTTGGACCCTCTCCAGGCTTTGCCGTTCTTTTTTTCTCCCTGTTACCTCTCATCATTTATGCTGTCTTGTTTAAAAAAAGTCTGGAAATATGTTTGACCTTGATCCCACACATGGTAGCCAGCCTGCCCTCCCTTGTTTTCATCGAGCCATGTTAAAAGGTTTTTATAAGCACTCTGCCAAAGCCGCCAGCTAGAAATTGTTCTTGTTGTTTAACTGTGAGTCTATCCAGAGATGTTTCCCAGTACCATCAGATGTAGGAGGAACACCTTCCCCTCTGTGCTGGAATGTTTTGGAGGTTGGGAGAGACTTGGTTTACAAAGGCCGCATGTTGTGCCAAGCAGAAGGTTACCTTCGGACCCTGTGTTGTAAAAATATGACTTGAAGCGCGGCCATATCGACAGCACTGCATCAGATCTGAGCGTTTCAAAGATTCCAGTATGCTCTCTCAGTGGAACATTTTTTATTATCATAAAAATGGAGGCGTTTGTCTCCAGAAAGTTATCAGGAGCTGTAGAAAAAGCATTTATGGCATTCTGTAATGAATTTTACGCAATTTAGTTTGGTTTCCATAGTTATCAAACATTTACTTCTAATAGCAGTCAGTGTCGACTGTCAACTGCCATGAGGAGAGAGGCCAAATTTTAGATACAATATTTCTTTAGGACATTCCACTTTAGTTGTCATCACCCGAGGGGTTAGCAGTATGTTGTGCTAATGTTAGAGGAAGATGAAAAAAAAGGATAAAAATACATGAACAGTGAGATAATGCTCCCCTGTGGTTTTATTCATGCTGCATTGCAGTCAAACTGGTTTCCATCAGGCATCCATCAATTATTTTTACTACTACAGGTAGCCCAGACACTTGAGGGGTCAGCCTGTTTGAGCAGAGTAACACTGAGCAGAACCAAACTGTCCCTACTGTGGCTGCTTCAACATCTGCTCTGCAATTTGAACACCTGCCTTCCAAAGTAAACACACTGTTAGAGAAACATGACTGAAGACTTCGGTCCCTGCACACATATTTCCCTGTCGAACGTGTGTGTAATAGAAACCACACGCAGAGCGTGTAGAAATGGAAATTGCAGGATGTATGCAGACACGTATGGCCACTTGTTTGTGTGTGCTGAGGTTAGCTGGGCACTTTGTGTGGTCTTGTTTATAGGGAAAGTGTGTATCTGAAGTTTGGAGGCCATTATACTTGTGTATATGTACGCACATAATCCATATACACAGGGAAGTACATGTTAATTAAGCATAAAAGTACAACGGCATTATTTTTAAGATCTGATTGTATGTAAAGTTAGAAATTTCCAAACATGTCCCCCTAATAAATAGTGTGTGTAAGAACATTATGTGTATAATAATGTATAATGTACATCCTTCCCTGCTTGCTCTGCTCTCTGACCACAGGAAGATGCTCCAGTCTCTGGGGCGGCCAGAGCTCCACATGGCCCTGCAGGTGACCATTGTGAGCGGATCAGGTCAGGAGCACGCTGGCTGTCTGCTCCTCACCTCTGAGGTGCTGTTTGTGGTCAGCCTCAGTGAGGACACCCAGCAGCAGGCCTTCCCCATCACAGAGGTAACGGACAGTTCCTGCAACAGTCAAATGAACCTTTCTTTAGCTGGATTGCTGTGCAGGCGGTGAAGTGAATGTTAAACCTTCTGCCCTCTGCAGGTGGAGTGTCAGCAGGAACCAGGACAGCAGGGTCACCTGACCCTTACCTTACAGCAGCAGACAGTAGCCAGCGACACAGAGGTGAGACACGGGGGTCACATGGTACAAAACAATCATATTTATGTGGAAATCTCTCAAAGAAATTTGTCCAAAGTCCAAAACATGGCGCCCCCAAACGTCAAAAACGCCGCTCCTGATAAAACACTTTACACCTGCAAAAAAGCAATTTTACAACTACAGACATCATTGACTAGTTTGTTGCTTGCTTTTGACTATTTCACGTGCGCCTGTATCTACAAGGCCTTGTAGAGTTCCTTCACTCTTTGCATTTTTTTAATTTGGGAGAATTAAAGGGAGAGATGTTATAGTATGTTCAGTATTATTGATAGAAATCATACAAATTTTAATTAGAACCCATATCTGAAGTCTAATTGTTTCCAGATATTTTTTGTCTGTCTTTTTACAATATTGACAATATTTGAGCTCTCTTCTACATTAAGACACTTATGTGTTCAACCATGAACTGACTGAATCTTTAAGGGGCAATTCCTTGACCTCAACTGATCACAAAAATATTCTTACACACGACACTAATGCCTTTCTGTCTGGTTGAAGCTGAATATAGTGTTTGTAGTAGTGAATGTAGTGTTTGGTTGGCATGACTACATAAGTTACCAAAACACTCCATCATGTCCATCCTGGCACATGATTGGACACCACTCGCAGCAGATTTAACTTCATCAGGACCAGTGCATTGCTAATCATCTGTCTGTCCTCTCTCAGGGAGACGGTGTTCGTGAGCGTCTGTCAGAGCAGCAGTATCGGCGGCTGGTGGATTACGTCATGCGAGCCTCCCAGTTTCTTTCCCCCTCCGCTGCCTCTCTCCACCTGCAGCCCATGGTGACGCTCGCCGAGCCGCCGCCCTCCGTCACAAAGTCTTACCGTTACCTGGTGGATCCCGCCTTCGCCAAGGTGTTTGTCAGCAAGTTCAACATGGTAAAGAATAAGGCACTGCGCATCGGATTCCACTAATTCACAGAAGAAAAGATCTGATGTTTTGTTCCAGTTTAAATGAAGCCTTAAAAATCTTTGGGAAACACTAGTTTGGCTTTGAAAAGATACCCATTTATGCAAATCACCTGAGGTAAAAAGTTATTTTATTAAAGTAACTCCACCTGCTCATCCATGCCTTAGAGATGTACAGAACTAGAAGACATTTTTTACTGATACAAACAATTTATAATCTGAGAATCAGGTTTAATCATAAACACATTTCAATGAGCACATAATGTAGTGAACACTAAAACTGTCATGGACGTATGTGTGTGTTCTCTTTCACCTTTAAATCAGGGCTCATTCAGTCAGTGTGAAACCTCTTCAGTGTTGCAGATAGAAACGCGCAGCACACAACTAACAGGAGTGACTAAGCCCTGTTACATTTCTATCAGAACAGCCTAATGTTTCATTCTGCAGAATAAGCTCTTAGTGTTTACATTCTCCATGTATGTCTCATGCCAATGTTAAGTGCAATATTATATACATGTTGATGGACGCTAGAGATACCAGCTGTCAACCAAAATGTTTTTATAGATGATGTAACTTAGTAGTTCAACAGTAATACTGTTCTTTGTAACTGTACGTCGATGCCAACCCCTCATGATGCAACCGTGTTGTTATTGTTGCCTTTTATATTGTTGTACCACCGAGTGCTATGTAATCAATAATAAATGGATAATATATTAATAGAGACATTTTAATAAACCATTAAAAATGATAAGTGTCATGCTATTGTTGTGTACTATGTAGTTAGAAATTGGCAAATATGCATTAGATATATTGTAGTCAAGTGAGAGTTCAGAAGCAGTAACATAGATGTCAGAGTTAGATGTTTGTCACACAGGGTTTAAGAAAATATTCTTACATCATATGTAAACCCAGAACAGGTATCAGGAGCAGCTCCGTTATCAGTTTTCACTCATGGTCTGAGAATGACGTCAGAAGTCAGTTCTTACACTTTGGTTTCATTTCATGTTGCAGGCTCTCACATGACAGCCAGTAATGTTTGAGAGGCAAAGTAAACAGCTTTGTGTGTGTTTACATTGTGTTATTTCACTCTTTGCTTACTGTTATATCTGTTACACTGTTTACTCTCCGTTCTGGAGGAGCGACGTGAGGGCTGCTGGCGGCTGTGTTTACTGCCTGCTGACTTGACGCTGCAGTCAGAGGACGAGTCTGGAGAGAGACAGTTAAATGGAAGAAAATTTTATTAACATTCTCTGTAAAAACAGCCTCCCTTATATGGGTTAATTCTTCTGTATGCTGTACAAACACCAACACTAAACTGGACCATATCTCTATCCATGTACAGCCAGGCCCTCATGCTGAGCACGTCTCCACCGTGCAGGAATCAGTGATGATCTCCATCTGTGTTCCTGACAGTATTTCTCCTCTACACCATTCCATTAAAACACAATTTGCACTTGCTACTATGCTTCATTTCCGTTCGTCCTCATTCACTATGGGCCGTAACTAACTCCTGCGTTAGCGTCACGCTTCACTTCCACGTCCACGCAGAGTGGGCTGGGACTAACTCCTGCACAGAACATTGACACTTAATGGACAGGCTGAAGTGGCCAGAGTTCTACATAAGGAGACAGTTCTGACACATGGAGGGGGTCAGTTTGACAATGCTTTATCCAGCTAAATTCGGAGATTTGGAAATTCTGCTTGAATTTCACCGTGGGAACAGCTAAATGTCATTTCAGTGTTATGGCTTCCTGCATTTAGTCTTTCTAGTAGCAGCGAGTAGTCAAAAGTGTTGGATATTTACTGTGTGTGTACCTGAGGCTGCAGAGAACGAGGCTTCCCGCTGACTCTGTCTCCTCAGCAGCATCTCCTCTCTCTTCAGAGCTGCCATGTACTTGGAGTAGGACCACGACAACTGAGGGAACATTTCCAGAAATCCAGTCAAATCTAACATGATTAGAAAAATGGTTCAATTAGAGGATCGAGTTCCTCCTTTATAGTCTGCGGTTGGAACTGATGAGGCCTTGTTTGGATTTCATGCTGTAATTGAGTTTATCTTCACTGCAGTTTTTATTTTAATATGTTGTGCTTTCAGATACTTATCAAAGCAAATCATTAGGTTTGGCTGCCTTCATACGAGACATTTTACACAAACACATCTTCAGCTCTACGTTCATGTTTCTCCATAAGAACATGAGACTGCTCCTTACCGCCTGTGTGGGAGTCAGCTGCACTCTGCTCTGTGTCCTTGACTGCTTTTTTTCACTTCTTTCCTCCTGTTCTTCTACCTCATCTTTGTTGTCTATATCTTCCTCCTCTCTAAAACTGGACCTCTTCAGCTCTTCCTGTACAAAAGAGTTCAGACTGAGTACTTAATTCTCTTTTCTCAACACTATTACTGTAGTATTAGAAGTTGTGTAATCACATCATTTTGATCACTTGCTCATCATCCTTTATTACCTGAGCTCTCACCCTCTCGTCCTCCTCCTCCTCCTCCTCTCTTCTCTTTTGTCTCCGTACTCTGGCTCTGTGTTTGACTCGTTTCTCCTGCAGTAGAGGAAGAAGTTGCTCCTCTTGGACACTGCTGCACAGCTCTTGAAACTCGGGCCAAAACTTCAGCAATTCACTGAATACTGACATCTACATATACAGGAGAAAAAGCACACATGCAGTCTACATATGGGAAGAAATACAATACAAACCATATTCTTACACACACACACACACACACAACCTGTGCCTCTCTGAAGATGTAAGGGCCCAGCATACGGCGCTTCTCTAGAATGTGCTTGGCCTGTTCAGGAGGGATGTCTATCTGCAGGGCGGGCGGCATTGAGGAGTGGATGAAACAGTTAATGATGGTGGAGATCTTCTGCTGGATGGTGGCCTCATCACAGTGGGAATGACAGAGGTCCTGCATGCAGTAAGAGAGAGAAATGAAATGTTTCCACTGCTCCTGAAAAGTCTGGAACATCATTGGAGCTGAGAGGTGTATTCCAGACATAAAAATGGAATTATTGCCTTGAGATAAGACAGCTGCAGGGGTTAAAGACCGGAAAACAGATTTTCTCAATCAGTTTCTCACTCTGGGATCTTACATGGACACTATTTTCTGCCAAAGTAACAAAAAATGTTTTTCCTTTGGGTTCTTCTCACTGGTTTGAAATGGGGCTCAGTTGGAAAAAGATGATGTCATGTACTGTTGTGCACCTATCAGCATTTAGCAACGTTTGAATCCAAATCTAATTTTTGCGGTTGTGTGGTCGTTGCTTATGTTTCCAGGCCACTGTCAATCAAATCTGATCAAAGCACACCCTCAGCCATGATGAAACTGATTAACTGAGTGCTGAAACACATTATTAGTTTATTAAGAGTTTAAGAAAACTTCAACTTTTCCTAATTTAGTCATAAATATGAGTGCAGGACTTTAACATATAAATGAGCGTCTTTTATATTCAAGTCGTTGCCAGACGAGTTCACACAATGCTGAATCACCGCCAGATAAATCTCTCTGTATTTGGTGTGCTGGAGTTTTTCGTGTGTGGCGACATTCCCGCATTGGCGCACCGGTACTAACCGGTCAAGCAGCAATGATCAGTTTTCCCCAGAGTTATGTAGAGTATGTATGTTGATGGTAACATGATTCTCTACATGGATCTGGTTTGCCAGATCTGAAAGGAGCAACCGTAGCGCCGGAGTACCTACAGCATCTAGGAGTGTGGAGGAAAAACCTGAGAAGCAAGGAAAGTTTCTGAAAAAATGTAAAATAGAAACTGTGTGTCCAGAGTAAGGATGTCAAAATAAGACAGCAGACAAACAGGGTAACCCCTGGTGTAGCTTTTCCTCATTGGAGGATGTAACTGCTCTTGGACAGGCTGGCCTTTGTAAAGTATCTACAGTAGCTATGTAGCTATTACATTTACTCTACCTAAATAATGGATTATTGTCTTCAAACTGTGGGAATGTGGGCCCCTGTGAGCACATATCCACAGTGTTTGTGTAATTACTCTCACTGCCAGAGAGGACACACAAGTTCCACACTCCAGCTTTAAATTGTAAAAACACAATCACGAGCAGCAGATTTTAATACCTTCACAATGTCTGCCCTCCCAAGAAACATCAAGTTTCCACCTTACACACAAGTTACAAACTAACCATTTTGTGAGGTCACTAAATCTTGCATGTGTGTGTTAAACCAGTCTACACAGGGAACACAAACATCCAAGGAAAGTAACAAACTTGACTTTCTTCCTCGTTGTAGGTACACCATGTGACCCAACAGCACATCCACCTAGGTTATTTTTTCTTCTTTTTACCTTGTATCTCTGCACCTCCAGCCAGAAGAGCACGTCATTTTCTAGGAAGTCTCCCTTCAGAGAGACAAAGTGCTGGAATTGCATACAAGTGACGGGGTTGAGTAGGATCCGTCTAAACAGCAGGATCTCTTTGGAGGAACTCATCCACAAGCCCTCAGCCTGTAGGGACACATGACAGAAGAAGGCTGGGTTTTTAAGGACACTATACGCTGTTAGTCAAGAGTTCGGGATAAAATACATATAATCACCTAGACATTATAACTAGGGTTGGATTCCAAAAGAATCGTTAAGAAATGTTGATTTCTATTCTGCTTCCTCGGTTCCTAAACGAACATCACTTGCAAGACGCTGCGCAAAGCGACACATTTTTAGCTGCGACCATGGTTGGCCCACAAAAATATGTCTCTCTGACATGCGTAAGCCTGACTGAAAATGTTAAGGTTTTTAACAATTAACTTTTTTTTCTTTGTTTTGACCACGCAGAATTGATAATTGTAACGAAACAGAATCGGTATCAGAATTGTTACAATCCAAACGATACCCAACCCTAATGAAAACAAAATATTCTACATATGTACAGCAGTAGAAGATACAGTACAGTGAGCTCCTGAACACCAGCAGAAAGATGATCTGTGA
Organism: Nannoperca obscura; assembly: GCA_036024295.1. Taxonomy (NCBI): domain Eukaryota; kingdom Metazoa; phylum Chordata; class Actinopteri; order Centrarchiformes; family Percichthyidae; genus Nannoperca; species Nannoperca obscura. The sequence continues at coordinate 10,630 of JAVQJL010031377.1, read as the reverse complement.
CCTACAGTGTGAGTCGTAGCTCACAGAAAACGGAGGGAACGATACTCCTTTATTCAGAAAACCGGCTCTTTTCCAATGATGAGATAATGATCATCAAGACGATCACAATCATGTATGAAAACTCCTTCCTGTAATCATCCTGCTAAAAATGTTCATGTTTTATATCTGCGTTCTGCTGTGGAGCTGAGATGAGAGGACGGGAACAAAGCTCTATGGAAAACACTCCAAACACTATTAAAGGAAGGTTAGTAATGCTGATGCTTTAATCTTATTTATCCTGGATCCAATTTGGGAAAACTAACCACAAGGCCAAGCTGGTGTTTGACAAAGCCAGTGCTTGAAGCCAAGTCATGAACTAAATCACACATGCTTTCATGCCAGGAAATGCCTTATTTCTCTCCATTCAAAGTGTCCAGCTCCCCCAGAGGATTTCTCCTTACCTTCCAGGCTTCTCTCCTCGTTCTGCGTCGACGGTAGACGTGCTGCGAGAGCCTGTCTGCTGCTTGGGGCTAACACACACACACACACACACACACACACACACACACACACACACAAACGTCAAGTCAGAAACTGAATAAACTAGACACTGAACACCTCTCTGCTCTGCACTCTCCTGCTCTTTGTCACTGGCAGTAACTAAAGCTCTCTCTCCTCTTTTACCTTTAACCTTCCCTCAGTCTTTATTTTCTCTGATCTTATTCCTCCAATCTCCTCTTAGAGAGATCTTTTACCTCTCTGATGTCATCTCTGTCTCCCCCCCGACCTCCTCTGCCCTCCTCTTCACCTCTTGCCCGTCTTTTCCACCCTTCCACTCATCTCCTCCGCCAGCGTGTAACGCTAAACTACGTCTACCTCTCATTACTTAATGAGAGGATCCATGTGACCAAACTTAGTAAACTTGATAACATAATGAGGCCGAGCAGCGGAATCTGCGGTTTCTGTGTTAGCACCTGATGAGTGACCTGAGAGAGCGACTGCACAGTGACAGCGTTTAGTGGTTTGTCACATCGCAGAGCTGCTAATGTGTGTCTGACTTCTTATCTCTCAAGGTCAAGTATCAAGTATGCAAGTCCGGACTTACGTCTCCTCCACTAATTGAATTCTCTGATCCAGTGTAATCAATGATAAATGCAATTTAAATCAAACCAACACAATATATTATTTCTGCATATTTCAAATATCCTGGACAGTAAATGTGCAGCTCTGTAATAACGTGATACAAATGGGGTAATAATTTGATAATAAAGAGGTAATAAAGGTAATATGTCATTGCCAAAGTAATCAGGTAATAGCTTAGTATCAACAATGGGTATATCTGAGTAATATTAGCCAGAAATGAGAAATTATTACAGAGTAATAAGGGGCCAAAAACAAAAAGTAATAATAAGGAAACATTTAAAAATTAACGGGGCAAAACTATTTTGTAATAGTATTGTAATATTTTGCTAACAATATGGTAACTGGCTAACAATAAAATGGTTATATCAGTGCAATGTGTGGATTAAAAATGGTAATATGGTGACACTAATGGGCTAATAAACCGATAATAATCAGGTAATATAGGTTGATGTTTTCACTACTATCAGCGTAATACCTTCAAAATCACATGAAAATTCTTGAAAGCCAAAACTGGTAATTATCATACTACAACGCTGAAATTCAACCTCCCTGATGTTCCAAACACTGATAGTTAACTGGCTGGGTTGTTGAGTATTTAGTCATTATTAACACACAAACAGACACAGCAACAGAAAGATATTGTATGTAGATTAATTCGGTTAAAGTACTAAGATTAGTGTGGAAAAGCTTAAATAGTTCAGCAGTTCTGTCTTTAGCCTTTACCTGATGTGCACGTTAACATTAGCTCGATGCCCTTGAACACAGACACGTCACTGTGAGCTCCCCTCAGGAACCAGCACTTTCATGTCTGGTTGTGTCTCTTTAATTAAAGTATTTTAGAACTATCTAAAGGAAATACCCTTATTAACCTTCTTGCTGAGAGTTGGATGAGGGAGTTTATACCACTAACCTGTCCATTACACATAAGGCCACAGCCATCAGCCAATCAGATTATTTTAGCATAAAGACTAAAAATAGGGGGAAGCAGCTAACCTGACTCTGTCCAAAGGTAACAAAATCCACCTACCAGCACCTCTAAAATGAATACATCATATCTTACATACAATACAAAAAACAAAGTGTAAGTACTGGGACTATTTCTTGGCAGAAACCAGGAACTTAAGTCAATGTCTGTGCTGGTTTCCTGGAAAGTGTTCAGAGTCAAGAACTAGTCCAGCATATAACCCCCTGTAAATCTGCAATTTGTGTTTTTTGTACAATTACAAAATCGAGACATAGTGTAAATTGGACAGGGCCAGGCAAGCGGTTTCCTCATTTCAAGTCCTTCTGTTAAGCTAGGAGAATGAATACGCCTGTTTCCCAAAATGTCCAACAATTTCTTTATGTCCTTTATTTAACTTCTGTTCTGAGATGACCAATTGGTCGTGTTAGTGTTAAGAGTGAGAATGTCCACCTTTGGTTTGTGTTTCTGTCGCTCTGTAAACTCTGCTGTGGATAGGAACAGGGGCAGCCATGTTTTCTCAATGTGACTCCTGACGATGTCCTGGATCTCCACAACAACTGGGTTCGAGATACATTCGAGCTTCAGACGCTCCAGTCCACCTGCCAGATGCAATATCTACACACACGCGCACACGCACACGCGCACACGCACGCGCACGCACACGCACACGCACACACACACAGAACATTAGCAAGACACAGTGAAGGGAGATGGTTGCATGTGTTCATGTGTTTGATATGAAGATGACTGAGTGTACATGGCCTGTAGATTTCTATAAAACATGAAGGACAGGTGGACAAACTCCAAAACAAAGCTGTCCACAGTGGGGAAACTTGAGTGAAAACTCTTCTTCTTCCTGACTGCTGCTGTGCTCTTCATCATTCCCACAGTCCCTCTGTTCTCTTCATCGCCTCTGTCTGCTTTCTGTCTTCATACATCGATCTGGCCATGTCTCCCTATTTATATCTCCCTAATAATTTCTCTGCTCTCATTTTGCACGCACAAAGGCATGCATGCACACATACACTCACACACGGGCTTCAGAAATGAGAACCAGTCGTGGCATTGGAGTGGGATTCGGTAGATGAAAGGAGGCCAATCTGTGACTGGATGACTGAGTGATTGAAAGAGTGAAGGGCCAAAGCAGTAAAGCTGTCAGTCTCTCTACATTGCTCACGCAGACAAGAACCAACGCTGAGATGCAAGAGCGGCAGCCAGACCCAATCCTACAGAGTTAGAAGCACTAGAATTGGCATCCTCATTCAAATGCACAGTTCTAATCATTCTTTTGATGGTATTTATGAGATCAGGATGACAAATGACAAAGGTCATGCACCCGAGTTGAAGTCATGTCAACTAGTACGCTAGAATATCTCTCTCTCTCTCAATCCAATGTGCTTCATGAACACTTTGAAATCAGGGTTACTTTCGTTTGTCCTATAATAGTTATTCCCAACAGGGGTACATGTAACCCAGGGAGTACTTCTGCAGTTGCCAGGGGTTACATGAAAATATTGTACAGTAACTGTAACTACAATAAAAAACCTGAAGACTTCCTGCTGCGATTCAGTGTGCGAAAATGCAAGTTAGCAACTAGGAGAGAATAGATAGACATGTTCAGACTTGACATTGATTGCCACTGATATTACTTGGTTTTATCTTATCTTTTTTTTTGGTGTCATGGTTTGGCAATTTTTGGTTGACAAGCAATAATTCTCTGAACCAGATAACTAGTTGTTCCAGTAGGCTGACTGGTTGGTTACATCCTGTACAGACAGGTACAGGTTAACTATCTCGATTTTAAGCAACAGCTGCCACCCTCTGCACGGAGAATTCAAGCTCCTTCCCTCTGGACAGAGGTTCATGGTCGCGAGCTGCAGGTCAAAGTGCTACAAAAATAGCTTTGTTTCAGCAGCCATCAACCTGCTTAACAAAATGTAGCAACATTTCACTTTGAACAGTCCTTTGAGCACTTTTTCATGTCTTGCCTTGGTCTACTGTTTTTGTGCCACTTGAAAAAAAATTGTCAAATACATTTTTAGATGGATGTCTGTTTTAAACCTTTCTGAACTGCAAAACAAATCTGCCTTTGGGTACAAATAAAGTAACCTGCATTTGAAGTAATTAGCTAAATATAATGGGTAAATGCTTCAAATGTCCAGCTTCTGCCAAATGTACAAATGCAATTGACTAAACCAACCTATTTGTTCACTTGTATGAAAACACATTATAGGTTAAGATAATGAATAATGTAAAAAAATATCTATATATATAAAAATATCCAGTTTCAAATCAGTTAAAATGAACCCATTTGGAAAATGCAGTAATGTTGATGGGGGTACTTGTGTTAATCTCCCACCTTCCTACAACACATACTGTATAAAATAACTCTTATCTGTCACAGTATGATAAATACTACATAGCAACTCTCTGGTGTCCCGGAATTGAAAATCAGGCTCACCGCTCAGTGTACCATCTACTCATCCTAACTCTACACAACTGCAGTAATCCTAGAATCCAGAAACCTAATCTCAGACTATAAGTGTCAGGAGAGATTTCATTCTACTGTCACTGTTACTGGAGCTGCTCTTCTTTGTTTTTCTGGATCCAAACCACACTCTTCTCTTTCTTTTGTTTTAATTCTAACCATGTCTGCTCATCCCCCGTTTCCTACCGACACCCTGCTGTCAGAGCTGTCAGCATGAAGTCTTCAGGATGCCAAAGGAGAGAGATGGGAAAATATGTGAGAGCCGCAGCAGCCTCTGTTTATCAAATCTGGATGTTGAGCCTCAGCTGGAGCTCACATCCCGTCTTGGGTTTGTCATGTCATGTGCAGTATGTTTCTGACCCAGTCTCTAAGGCTTTACCGGGAAGTTGACAATAATTCAATTTCACTGGAGTTGTAACGATACCAAAATGGGTACATTTGCCAGTAAACTTGAACATATATTTTTTTAAATCATTGACGTACATCATTCTGCTGTTCTGTTGTGGCGGGGCTGTCAGAGCTAAAGAAGTACTTCCTGTTGAGGTATTTGGCTGCAATATGAGACGACCTCTCTTGTCTGACAGCTATGTCCTTCTGACGAGTCCTCCTGTACTGCTCCAGATCCAGCCAGCACGTCAGATGGATGCTGAGCAGAAACACACATGTTCAGAATAACCATGGTACTTTTCATAAATTTCAGTGTGTTGTATCCTGCAAATACACTTTCTGTGCATTTTCATACTGCTTTCATTTCAGTTTAATGTGAATATGATGCTCATTGGCAAGGCATGTACAGTGTGATGCTATAAATCTATTGTACATACATATTTAAGTAAAATGGGGAGGTACGTCTAAAGAAAGGACAAAAGTCTGATATAATAACTGTGTTGCTATACAGCTCACCTGGCGTCCTGATTCTGTAGAAAGGACATAAAGTGCCCGATCTCATGGCGGTGACGAAGTAAGGAACCTAGACGGTAACCTTGGTAATATGGAGACACTCTGGCCCAAGAGGGGCCCTTTGAGAAAGGAGTAGACGGTGTAATAGAAGAGGGAACTAGCATGGATCTACACTGCTCCACCTGTAGAGGAAACACAGCAGCAGAAAGAAGAGATGATGGAGGAAGAAAAAAGAAAAATATGGTGTGGTTTAAAACTCCTAACAGTGATTTTTACACATCACGCCTCTTAGATGTACTAAAGTCACCATAAAGCACAGAGCCACATGGAACAGCAGTGCCAAGTAATATACTCTTGGAACAGTAGATAACCAACATTGTTGCTAAGCAATACCTAAATACTGGAAAGGCCATTTTCACATGAATGTTTACATTAGCTGTTTTTTTGCTCACAGGTGAGTGTTTATTGGCTACTAACTGAACACCAACATTTTATAAATCTGTGGAACTCGTGGACGCTGGCTGACCATTTTCAGTCGGCGTTCAGAGTCCTCGTACAGAGTCTGGAGTTCCCTGTACTCCTGACTGTCGACGCAGCGCACCTCCTCCTGCACACACACCTGGACACACATACACAAGCAGCCAATTACAGCAGCAACAATTAACTGATGGATCAATTAGTCAAACAAAAATAAAAAACAATTTTGATAATTGATTCATGTCAGATGATTCAGTCATTTTTTCATCAAATCAAATGTTTGGTGGTTTAGGACTGTTCGGACAAAACAAGGCATTTAATGACATCACCTTGTACTCTAGGATATTGTGATGGTCATCAACTTTATCTGATGTTTAATAGATCTGCAGAAATTAATCTGCAGATTTAATCAATAATGAAATTAATTGTTTGTTGAAACCCTAAATCCAATCATGCACAGAACCACATGTAGGTAAAGTTAAAATCAAACTTATAACTCTAATCAAATTGATCTTTTCAATATGCATAAATGAACATCATTGCAATGCTTGTCAAAAGAAGGATGCTTATCCAATAGAATTTCTCTCATCAGTAGATCTCTGTGTCAGCTAACCTGCAGACTTACTAAAGGAGACCCACTTCCTCTGGATCGATGTAATGTGGTTACCTTCTGGAAGGACTCTTTGTCCCTGCTCACCAGCAGTGTCCACGGCTCTAGCAGGATGTTCAGTGTGTGTTCCTCGACCTTGTCAAACAGTTCCTCAAACGCAGGCATCAGTCGGTCATACACCTCCCTTCTGATCTCCTCATCAACACCAATGCTCCGCCTGGCAGAGCTGAAGAGATAGGTGGAGTAAAGGAGCTGAGAAGAGAAGAGATCATAAAAATGTCATCACTTCAGAAACATTTCTCCTCACAACCGCCATCACTTCCATCATCACCATTGTTCAGTGCTCTCATACACAATATTCACTATCTCTCATCACTGCTGCCATCACACCACATAAATGTCACTCATTTAACCCTCTTGGCCACAGCACTATGGAAAAATCATCTAAATGTCATTCCTCTGGTGAACTAAAGGTTAACTGAAGGAAAATAGATTTCACTGTGAGCTATGCTGGACTGAATTGCTCCGCTTTCTTCTCTGGTCCAGCTGTAGCCAGACAGGGTGGTTCTGGGTGACTGGACTGGCGCGAAGCTGGGGGGGTCTGACTCACTTGTTTTTATGGGAGTTTATATCTCTCCACTTAGTGAGGGGGGGCAGAGAGCAGAACGGGAGTGGCAGTCCAAGAGAGCACGCAAACAACAGCAGGTGTGTGTGTGTGTGTGTGTAAAAAAAATGGGAGGGTAACAGAAAATGTTACACTCAATCTCTGTTTCGTTGCCTTCTGATGTCTATGTTTTTCATTACTTGTTGCTTTTCATACATTTGTTCTCTGCAACTCTGTAATTTATTGTGATTTATTTTCATCAGCATCTTATACCTCTGTATGAAGCTTGAACTTATTTTTTTCCACACAAAACATATGATTTTTTATTACTTGAAATTAGTTTGGTGGTGCACAGTTGGCCCTGGCAGCAAAACATAACCTAGAAAAAAACTCATGAAATCATTAAGAATATATTATCTGGATAGTGTGTTGCTATTTCTTTTGGCAAAAAGAAAATGGACTTATTGTAAGAAAGAGAGTGTTTTGAGAAGGAAAAAAACTACAGATGCACCAAAGTACCAGAAACTGAAAAGATATCAAATGCACTTAAATTGAAACAGACTACATTTTTTTAGCATTTCATTTATTTGTAAAATACAGAAAATACTTAGTATTTATGGATTACTGCTTTGTAGAGAAAAAAACGTCTTTATTTAGACTTTTCTGATATTACTGAGTTGCTGATGCTTCCAAATTGAAAGGTTAGTGACTGTTAATTAGCTGACATTAGTTTTAGCTAATATCACCTTAAGCCTCTATCATACTACCTTGACATGAGGACTATACACACTGGAGACAGTTCGGTAGGAGATGCTGAAAACGCTCTAGCGAAATCTTTAGCAGAGAAACTTCATGATGTTGTGTTTGATGTGCTGACCTGTGCCTCTCTCTGTACTCTGTAGGGATCCAGTCCGTCCTGATAGAACAGCTCATGGTAGAGATGCAGGTCAGTCCAAAAGTCAACTGCATTCTCCCACAGCTGAAATAAAACAAAAGAGCCTCAGTAATGGTCATAATTGTGTTTAGCATGTAAACTAAAAATGTTAAAGATGTTATTACTCCACAGTTACATTTAAATTGTACCTGGTTTCCAGATTGTTCACAGAAGTTTGTAAAGTATAAGCCGGCACACGAGTCAACACAAAGAGCCTGTAACATCTTTTCCATTCTTCTGCTGCCCAGTAACGGACTTCTGCTAGAATATAACTGATGACATAGATACACAGAAGAGAAAACTTAACACAATCAACACAACGCTTTCTAAACAAATTACTTAAAAGTAGAGTTGCAACTAATGATTATTTAATTGTTGCTTAGTCTAAAATCTAAACATAATAATAGAATGATATAAAACAGAGAAATGTAGCAAATCCTCTTTGGAGAAGCTGGAAACGGATGTTTGGCATTTTTTTTTGATAAATTAGTTTTTGATACTGATTTTCAGTAAATCGATTAGCTAATTAATCCAGCACTACTTAAAACTATAGCAACAAACATACAGCATAGCCTCAGAGGAAAGGACTATTACTGGAATGCAAGGCAGTGATCCCACCTGCTGCCACTGACAGTACAAGGTGGAAAGTAAGAGTTATTTTGCTGCTGGTCTCTGTTGTTGCCTTATTTCACATGTTTCAGAGGGCTCTCGTTCCCACCTTAAATGCACCTTTTATACACCAAGTTATTTCATAGCCTAACCCTCCTACCTGTATATGGGCAGTATGGGGGGACTGGGGAAGGCACGTGTCAGGGCGGAGGGAAGGCAGGCTCATAGTGCCATGGTGGGACTGTATGCCTGATAGAGGGCTAACACACCACTCTGTCCACATCTCTAGATGAGGACAGTCATCACAGTCTTCCTGAACACACTGGGACGTCGAGAACCGAGGAGCCCTGTGTGGAACGAGGAGAGAATTACCAAGGACATTTATACAGAGACTTAACTATATAGGCACTGAAGAGCATGTGCTATATCCAGCTGATGCAAAGGCCATTGCATTACAGTATATGTAGTCTATAACAAAAGTAATTGTAGCCAGTCATATTATATACAAAAAAAGAGATCTTCTCTGCTCACACAAATACAGTATCTACAATTAACATAACTTGAATACTGTGACTTGTGAATCTCACCAGTAGTAGAGCAGAGACTCGATGAGGAAGGGCTGAACTGAGCGCAGTTTCTCCTCTGTCCAGCAGGGAGAGGTAGTCAGTCCCAGTCTGGAGAGAAGCTCTGCATTTAGACTACTTTGGCTGCTGCTCATCAGGTACCAGCTCCTCATTAGGACCAAATATCTGATCAAAATACCACATTACATTATATACTTTGATTAGATGGATCAATACATTTCCAAAAGACTGTTTCTTTTTATTTTTTAGATAGCTGCAGTTGTCATCCAACGTGTTAAGTTCTGTATCAAACCTTAAGTTAAACAGAGGCTGTTGGATTTTGTATCAACAGTAAAAAGTCCTGTTTAGTTGACCAAATAAAGTGAGTTTCATCATGTCGTAATGTTTACCTGTTCTTCCGCTCTCTGCTCTGTGTGGCTTTCAGTCTCTCTATATCCATCCAGAGTTTAAGAAGCTTCTCTCCTGGCGTTCCTCGCAAAAACTCCTTGAACTCATCCAAGCCTGGTCTATTGCTATGGCAACAGGTACCATGGTAACAAATATCAAGGCCATTTTCCTGGTCTGTGCCCCTGCTCCCCACCACCCTATTCTCCTTCAACCATTGTTTCCTTTCTTCCACCCCACTCCCCCTTTTGCCTTCTTGAACTTTCCCTTTCTTCCCCATCAACTTTTCTCTGCCCCCATCAGCTGAATACTGGCAAACTTGACATTCACAGGATGTGTGAATTCTGTCTGTGCTGGTACAATTTGTCTGGTTTCCTGACTGGCAGTCAGAAGTGTTTGCCTGGCTCTGACCATCCATCTTGTTCAGTACATTGTTAAGCACCTGTTGAACCACTTCAGTAGCTAGGTATTCCACATTTACTTCAAAAGACTCTTTGAGATGTTGTTCTTCTGAGCTGTCAGCTGATGGTGCTGTGAAGTAGAGGCTCTGGAGTTCCTGGGTTTTCTCATATTTAAGGTTAGAGGAGGAACATGAAGAGGACAAAGAGGAAAAGGTACATGGGTTCTCTGGTACAGAACAGCTGGAAAAACATCTGGATGATTCACTTAATTTTGTCTTGATATGTTCCTTCTGGCCAGAGGGTAGACATGTAGCGTTGTGCATCCTGATAGACCCTAAACAATAAGGAAAGATATAACATAAGAATCCTTACCTTCATAACTAGACTTCAGCCTGCACACATATAGTCAGTGTTTGGAAGGTTATTTTTTAAACGTAATAGGTTACAGATTACTAGTTACCCTGTTTAAAAAGTAATAAGTAATGTAACTTATTACATTTGATTACTTTTTGATTACTTTACTTTAACAAATGTTTTAAGCTGGGCAATAAAG